>VXAC01001427.1:35190-60488 GCA_013399225.1 Rhipidura dahli
TTTTTTTTTTGTTTGCCTGAGGCTTTAGAAATGGCAAGAAAAATGGCCGGTTTCTCTATGCTGGTTTGCACCTGAATCACAGAATCACAGAATCTTTGGTTGGAAAAGTCCTCTAAGGTTATTGTGGTCAGCCATAAACCCAGCTCTGCCAAGTCCACTAAACCGTGTCCACTAAACCGTGTCCCTTAGTGCCATATCTAGGTGTAGCAATGCTGCACAGTAGCATTTCATTGGTCTGAGGAGCAGCAGTTTTGCAAGTCCTCTCTCTAATATCTTTAAGGACCTAAAACTTGAATTTTTGTAGGAGATTTTAAAAATCTGAGGACTCATCCATTTTCCTAAAGCTCAGTCACTTTGGGAAGTGCCTCACGGGGGGTAAAGCAGTCAGCACTGCTTCTGGAAGTTTAAGGGAAATTTAAGTTCCTTACTCATTGTATCATCTTCCCAGCAGTTGTGACTAAGTAGCAGATCATCAGCTTACTGCTTCCTCCTCATCCATGAGCTGGAAAGAGGAACTGGCATTTCAAACTGAGCCATGCACAGCAGATTAACAGGTCAGTATTTCTTTCTGACATCCATCTTTTCAGCTTCAATATTCACATTCTGGCTAAAGATTGATGTGTTCCTCCTTTTTAAAACTCCTCAGAAGCACAATATCTGGGTCCAAGATAATAATTTGGTGTAGTAAGTGGTTACTGGAACAATATTAGAATATTAGAAATGCTTCTATTATGTCATGTATCCCTTCTGAAACCAATGTGATGGGTATACTTGGGAATAGTCTGAATTCCTACAACCCCTTAGGGCAAGATGAACAGCGTGTAGTTCAGAGCAGTCACTGACTTGTGCCACACAGTTGTGCTCACAGAGATTGTTCTCAGGTTGACAGAAGGCAGATCTGTCTTAAGTGTGCTCTGATGCACCCCAGGTGTTCAGTGGTACAGTGAGTTCCCTTTCCCACTCCATATCTGTCTCCCCAGGTGGCCGTCACCTTCCTGAACACAAGACCTTTAACACAAGAACAGATGAAAGCTGGGGTCTGATTGTGTAGGCAGCTTGTCATCTGTGGGTTATTAAATACAGTTCTTTACTCCAGGAAGTACAAGCTTCTAACTTTAGCCAGAAAACTGTGAGCATGAATATATATGTGCTTACTCAGGTGTTCATACCATTCATGGAAGATGTAGCCATCAGGAATACCAGTGATGAGAGGCAACAGAGTTAATAAATCACAACTAATCTTTCCCTTTTTTCCCCCCTTCCCCTCTATTTAGCCTTTGCAGATGTAGTCTGGTTACATTTTATTTATAAAAAATACACAGTGTGGACCACCATGATATTTCTGTAGTCTTAGATGTTATACACATGAGAGAATAGCAAATTACAGGGAGCTGAGTCACTTTGCTAAACAAAATTCATTTGGCTAAGCCACACATCACAAAATCACAGCACTGTTTCACCAGAAACAGTTTCCCAGGAAAGGTGTTACAGGTAAGAAATAAATGTTCCTTCCTAATCTTCTGGACAGAGAGAGAGGTTTTCTGGGAGCTAGCACTTAGGTTACAGTGCAAAACTGCTGCCAAGTTTTCAGCTGTCCTCCCTCACCCTATTTATGGTCTATGTACCCATGCCTGTTCAAGTAGAGCTTTATATCCTTGTGTGAGTAAGCACTGAGGTTTAAGGAATCACACAATGCTTATATAAATAGAATACAAATGCAGACTCAATGAACAGAGCACATTGGCAGCTGTGCTCATGGAGCACAGGGTACATATTATGCTGCTTCAGAGTAAAATGAAATACAATTTTATCTTCTAAGGGAGATGAAGTGAACATCAGAGCAAGTTAAACTGTACATGCTTTGAGTCTCTACAGAGGAAAAATAGTGTCAAAAACCTTAGCCAGAGGTTAATTGATAATCGGTTTAATTATTCATTTGTTATTAATGATTACTAATGAGAAACATTAGAATAATCAATGTTCCAGCCCAGTGCTTTACCAGATGTCATGTTAATTGCAACTGAAGATAGCAGTAGCTTAGCAAAATACAGAAGCAATTAGAATGATTGACTCAAAGCCACCTCACACCTCTCAGGAGCATTGTTCTAGCAGCACTACAGAGCACTACAGAGCAGTATAAAATTCTCTAGGTTTGCAAAGTGGAAAAAGAACAATCCTAATAGCCTTTTATACAACCCAGATTTGTTTCATAAAAGGTAGAAATTACAGTAAGTCTGACACAAGCAAATATATTTACTCAGAGAGATCACAATCACAGGCTAATAAGAGAGGAGCTACAAAATAACCTACAGTGAATAAAATGCTAACACCAGTAATGGCTAATTGAAATTAAAATCTACTCTTTCCCCCATGAAAAATGTTTTGAGTTTTAATATTCCCAATGAAATTTCACGTTTAAATTATGCTTTATGACCTGAAACAATCATAAACCACTAAAGTACTATGTTGTTATTCAAAATATGCAAAGTAGCTTCTTAAATGGCAGGTATTGTAAAATGCTGAGAAATTAAATTTTATTCTATGCAGAGGTAAGGTTTCATTCCATAGTTGAAACAGGAGCTTTCATCTGGTTTAGATGCATGAGTTGCAGGATTGGATGAAACCAGAGGAGGATATGTACATCAAATACACCTTGCCACCACATAACAGAGTTCTCTGTGTCTCTCCATGGCCAGTTTGATCCTCAGCTGCAAGATGAAAACTAGAATGTCTGTCTCCAGGGAATTCAGATGGCTCTGTTCTAACCCCAGACTTGCTTCCATCATTCAGTGGCTCCAGGACACAGGCTTTGGGATCAGAGAGTGCAGAGCAGTGGTGCCAACACCTGTCAAAGGTAATGGCACATATAACACCAGTCCATGCACATCTGAACCAGATTCCTCAAAGTTAAGCAAATGCTGAGTCACCTAATGAATGTGTCTGAGCCGCCTATCAGGTTTTCAATCAGCCATGAGCAATGGAGTACCACCCAATCTGGTGTAATCAGATTATAATCTTGAGTACTGGGATGTATATAACACAAAACTATTCTTTAATTGACTCTGACACTGAAAATAGGATTAATTTTTTTATTCTTGTTGGAAAAGATGGTTAAAAGCACACCTGCCTTGATGATCACTGTGTCCAATCCTGTGCATGAACCTCAGTTCCTAATCACAAAATTCAGTGTGACAATCAAAAATCAGCAGTGATTCTGTCTGCTTCATATGGTTAGCATGTGGTGAAGGTGAGAAGTTTCCTCACTGAAAGCTGGCTTGTGCCTGAGGGGCCTGGGCTAGACCCCTGGCATGCTCTCATGGAACTAAGGGAGTAAGGTAACATGACCTGCACTGAAGCTGCAAGAAATGAAGGACATTGATCAAAGGGAAGATTCTGCTACAACATCCACTTCTGGCATGTCTTGGGTACCTGCTGATGTAAAGCTGGTACCTGCTACTGAAGCTTAGTCCTTAAGTTATAATATATTATTTATCTAGACAGAGGTAAGGTTTGTCAGTGCCTTACCTGTATATCAAGCACTGCTGNTATATATATATATAAATGCAGTTTGTTGTATTATATCTGCAATATCTGGGGATTGCTTTTTATAATCAGTCGGGATATCTGCAGTATAAGATACAAACATTTTTTGATTTTAAAATAACAAAATGAAATTGGTGAGTGAAGTCATAAAATAATGGAGAAGCTGTTCTTCCAGCACTAACAGAAATCCCTTCAGGCATTTCACTCTACCCCAGAGAACATAGAAGCACTCATCTACGAAATAAAATAAAACAAAACATGTTTACTTTTTGACCCTTTATTTGGCTTTTCTTCCATGATACATCTTCTTCCGGAATTTCCTGTACTAGCTCACTTTATGTAGAGTTTCATTTTTTCCTCTCAGTGATGTTTCTTGTTGGTTTGTTTGGTATTTTTAATCTGGAAACTGGATTGTGAAAATCTGCTCACTCCCTCCTTTGCAACATACTGGCTTTCACATGAGAATCTGTACACTCAGCAAGACCCTTATCACTTTGATGGATTTGGTCACATAATTATCAATGTTTCACATGTTTATGGGAACAGCTTGAAATAGTTTAACAGTGTTGCAATTGTTGCATGTAGATTACAGCATTAAAATTTTACTGAACATTTANCCAGGGAATTCAGATGGCTCTGTTCTAACCCCAGACTTGCTTCCATCATTCAGTGGCTCCAGGACACAGGCTTTGGGATCAGAGAGTGCAGAGCAGTGGTGCCAACACCTGTCAAAGGTAATGGCACATATAACACCAGTCCATGCACATCTGAACCAGATTCCTCAAAGTTAAGCAAATGCTGAGTCACCTAATGAATGTGTCTGAGCCGCCTATCAGGTTTTCAATCAGCCATGAGCAATGGAGTACCACCCAATCTGGTGTAATCAGATTATAATCTTGAGTACTGGGATGTATATAACACAAAACTATTCTTTAATTGACTCTGACACTGAAAATAGGATTAATTTTTTTATTCTTGTTGGAAAAGATGGTTAAAAGCACACCTGCCTTGATGATCACTGTGTCCAATCCTGTGCATGAACCTCAGTTCCTAATCACAAAATTCAGTGTGACAATCAAAAATCAGCAGTGATTCTGTCTGCTTCATATGGTTAGCATGTGGTGAAGGTGAGAAGTTTCCTCACTGAAAGCTGGCTTGTGCCTGAGGGGCCTGGGCTAGACCCCTGGCATGCTCTCATGGAACTAAGGGAGTAAGGTAACATGACCTGCACTGAAGCTGCAAGAAATGAAGGACATTGATCAAAGGGAAGATTCTGCTACAACATCCACTTCTGGCATGTCTTGGGTACCTGCTGATGTAAAGCTGGTACCTGCTACTGAAGCTTAGTCCTTAAGTTATAATATATTATTTATCTAGACAGAGGTAAGGTTTGTCAGTGCCTTACCTGTATATCAAGCACTGCTGTGCTGCTTTCAGCAGAGGAATGTGGGAAAATGCTGCAGTGGCCTAGAAAAAAGGATTCTGACAGGTCTTTCTCCATGAGGTTAATGACTGTTGTCATTGGGACATGTAGTCAAAAGTCTTGGGCATTAGGGCAAACTGGCCTGAAATTCCTGAGGCAGAGCTGGTAAAGTCAGAAGAAGGGCAGGAGCTTGCAATAGTTTCATTATGAGCTCAAAACCCAGTATTATGGTTGTTTCTTTCTCATATATATATATATATANTTACTTTTTGACCCTTTATTTGGCTTTTCTTCCATGATACATCTTCTTCCGGAATTTCCTGTACTAGCTCACTTTATGTAGAGTTTCATTTTTTCCTCTCAGTGATGTTTCTTGTTGGTTTGTTTGGTATTTTTAATCTGGAAACTGGATTGTGAAAATCTGCTCACTCCCTCCTTTGCAACATACTGGCTTTCACATGAGAATCTGTACACTCAGCAAGACCCTTATCACTTTGATGGATTTGGTCACATAATTATCAATGTTTCACATGTTTATGGGAACAGCTTGAAATAGTTTAACAGTGTTGCAATTGTTGCATGTAGATTACAGCATTAAAATTTTACTGAACATTTAATTTCCTTTTGATAGCAGCAAAAATCGCAGAAATCAGCAGGTAGCAGCTATTAGTTAAAACTGAAAAGAAAATAAGGAAACACTCACATGAACATGTCTTTGAAAATCAGAGCTCAACCATACCACTGAGTGAGTTTCCAAATAGGGCTAGAAGGGACCTTGAGAGACTGATTTATATGTCTTGGATATATAGACTACATGTTTCTCAAATCTATTTTTTAAAGACCTCCAAAAGAAAGCAATTCACAATACCACTATTTCACTTCTAGTACTTCTCCAAGAATTAGACTGTTGTTTTTTCCACTTAGCAGGCCTATGTCCTGGAGCCACTAAATAATGGAAGCAAGTCTGGGGTTAGAGCAGAGCCACCTGGATTCCCTGATGTGAAGACAGACATTCTAGTTTTCATCTTGCAGCTGAGGATCAAATTAACTGTCTTAACTTCATCTGAGGATCAGTGAGCAGATTTTTATCATCTATTTTTATCATACATGGAGAAACAACTGATAATGGTTCTCTACAGAAAAAAAAAAATAGTAAAGAACTTCAAAACTTCTCTTTGACGAAGACCTCACATATCCAAAATCCAGTCTTCTTTTCCAGCAGTTTGTCCAGAAGAAGACATTTTTCTTTTCTAAAAATCTGACATTTCTCATGCATTTAGATAGTTTTTCTGCTGGGTTTTCACTATTTTACACCAAATGATATGTTTTCTTTACAAATATCTTAATATAATCAATAAACCTTCCAGGATTTTTGGTTCCTTTTCATCAATTTTAAGTTTCTCCTGCAATCTGTCAACCATCACGTCTTCCTTTTCCTATCCTCGATATCGCTTTTCTCTTACACATCATTCTGAGTGCCACTTCTTTACTACCTCCTGATACTTATGGTTTTGATGCCTTAAGTTTTATCTTTGATATTTTTCAAATCCTGTACTGCCTAATGTGTAACTCTGAAGTTTCTTCTAGCCTGTTGACTCCTGCTCTCTTGTGCAGGGCAGGAATAACAAAGCCTCTCTGGGCCTGCTCTCCAAGGACACCTCCACCATCCTAGCCCCAAAAAGTACAAACCAAAAGCCTCAAAAGGGGGGCAAGCTTGGGGAAATTACATCATTATCTGA
Organism: Rhipidura dahli; assembly: GCA_013399225.1. NCBI lineage: Eukaryota > Metazoa > Chordata > Aves > Passeriformes > Rhipiduridae > Rhipidura > Rhipidura dahli. The sequence goes on from VXAC01001427.1 coordinate 41,896, forward strand.
AGCTTTATTTGAAGAATTAACCCTGGTATGCAAATGAACCAAACTTATAAAAGTGTGAGGAACTCGTGACTTGGGGTCCATCTTGGGGTCCATCTGGGCAGCAGCCTCTGGCTCCCCAGGGTGTACCTTTGAAGGCCTTTCAAATAAATACCCACCTTTATTCCCTTGTTCTTGTCTAGACTCTGTTTCTAGGAGGCCTCTTAAGGCATCAGTTTACTAGATGTCATATTAAAACTCTTTCCAGTATGTGTAATATCTTGTTTCCCAGGAACTTTCCCAAAAACTCAACAGCATGCTCTCATTTAGATTCAGGCTATGTCCCACTGTCCCTGGGAGCACAAGGCATGGAGCAGATGAAGTGCATCCTATTTTCTGACTCAGCTGTACACCTGCCACCACTGAGCACCGAAGGCCTGAACCTTAGCACTGCGTGGCTAAACTACCACAAATGCAGGCTGAGCTCAGGCTGCTCACAGAGCCACTTCTCCCCCCAGCACTCCGTGTCAGGCCCTTCTGCAAGAGACCCCTGTGCATCTGTGCACATTTTAAATACACCAGGAAAGAGCTTGTTGGGCTTGGTTCTCTGCTGCCTTGTACATCAGAGAGCATTTGGCATTGCTTCCACATTTAATACCTTTCCATGTGGATTCTTCACCAGCAAAAAACAATGAGTGAGTTGCTTTGAATGAGGGCTGGGAGATTCCCACAGAATCCATTTACCCATCTTTGTTGTTGACTTTACTGAGACATTATTGTGCTCTGCATTTTTGAGGTCTATGCCTCAACGCCTATTGAGATGTTAACAGTTATCTTGCAAATACAGCCACCACAAGAAAATTAGTTCAAGTAAAATATGTTACAAAACATTTTCTTATTTTAACACAATGAAGCATAGCAATAATATTTGTTGCACTTTGGGTCATTGGGAATCATTAATATTAACTTTTCAGCCTTTTTATATGTATTGATAAAGTGAAAACAAGGTAGCTAAAAGTAGTATTTTCTTGTTTTAAGAGCATTTTGTCTGACAATATAGCTTAAAAAGATGTTGTAATGAATTAACTTATGTCTGTTTTAAAGTTTGTGTCCTGCACAATTTCAAACACACAGACTACAGTAAATTACCATAGATAATTTTTTTCTTTAGTATTTTGAGGGATTGTTCAACTTCAGGGCATAAATCAGAAATTGCAGGCATTCATATGCCAATTTGGGAAGTCACCAAAACCTTTCAAATGTAGATTTGTCAAATCTCTTCAGTGTAGGAGTACCTATTTAAAATGAAAATTAATATAGTGAGAGAAATAGCCTGGTTTGGAAAAGATTTTTTGACAACTTTATGAACTATGAACATGTTGGATTTCACCATCACTGTGCATCTCAGTCTGTTAATGATTCATTACTGTTTTAGCAGAAAAGGTGTGTCACTTTAAAGCAAAGACATTGGTAACTTTTTGGCCAACAGAATATCTCCTTAATTTTCCATGTGATTTTGCCAGAGGCAAGAAGATACCACAAGTGAAGTATAGCAGAGGTTACTGGCAATTGACTAAATTGTTACAGATGGTGAGAGCTCACTCATTTGTGATTTCGTACCAAACTGTTGTCCTTAATATTCCTTGTTCTATTTAATCTGCTGTGCATTTATATCACAGCAGGTCTTGGACACACGTCAGCAGACAAGTATCCTCCTTTCCATTACCCAAGGATGGACAGCAAAGTTTTACAGCAGGCAGTAGCAGGTTTTGCTGAAATTAAGGGTACTAAATGAAGGTTACTTTGATAGACACCCCTGTCTGTGTGCAGCCACGGCAGTCAGTCCAGCTGGGCATATACTGTCTGCAGGGGAGAAGTCAAACACCTTCTGGGTCTCCTCTTGCCCTGCCAGCCCTTCTCCATTTCCCTTTCCAGGCTCACTGCAGGTTAGCACCAGAGTGAGAGCCAACACAGGGGCACAGAGGATAGCCAGGGATTTTAGCCTACAGCCAACATGAAAACAGCTCCAACAACTAAAGCCTGGGATTCAGGTTTCCTAACAGTGCATTCCTTAGGTGTAGCATAAAATTATCATTTTTTTTCATATCCCCTCAAGTAAGAAACACTTTGGCATAACATTCATTTATGGAATGCAACCTAAAATGAACTAACGTTGTTATTCTAGGATCCTTCCATATGGTTCCTACAGATCTGGTTTTGAGCAGAGCAAGAAGCACACGCCACTTACTTTTTAAATCATAATAAATGTGAAGTGATGCCATATGTGCTGAAAAGTCAGGGCACAGCAGGAAAAGGGTCAGTCTCTGTTCAACCTAATGACTCTGCTGGCTTCTGCTACAGAACAGTGCTCTGGAGCTATAAGGGATTTTTTCAGTTTTCATGCAAATAAGATGACACAATGAGAGACAGGTAAAACAGCTGCCTTTCTTTTCTCCTGGGCCTAATTATAACAGCAGGTGAAACAATATAAGGGGCTCAAGTCGAATTTGGTAAGTGAAAACTACCTACCAACACAGCTGTTTTATTTATGAGAAGTGGCAGGGTTGGAAAGAAATCCTTATATAAAAAATAGCAAGGAAATTTGTGAGCAACAACAGAAAAAGAAATTGTGTATGCAGTGGTTTTTTATGTGTGAATAGAAACTGATACTTGGTTAGGTATTGATTTTTCTCTATGCAACATGCTGTTATTTACAGCTGTGGATGTATATTTCCCAGATATTCAGTGATGCATGATTTATGCTGTGTCTCAATCACTGTGTTATGTTATGTAAGGCACCAGCTGAATCCTGAGATGAATCAGCTGCCAAATATTTTACTAAAAAGCTATTGTTTCATAATGAATCAACAGGCTTTGAAGCAATTAAATCCCTCATTGTTTAGTTTAATACAATCTATTTCAAAATGTAATAAAACATATTTTGGAAGTGAGTCTTACCAGGTTCCATTATAATAGCATTTAGTTTCTTCAGTCACCAGTAAGACACAACTGTCAGTCTAATACGATTTATAACCATTAATGTTACATTTACTTAGCAAGTAAGAGCCAACAAGGCTTATTCTACATGCCAGCCATTTGTAATTGTGACCTGTAACTCAAATTTGCTTTTGTTCCACAAACTCGATGCTCCTAATCATTATTCACCACTTCCATGTGCTGCCAAAACTCTGCAGGCTTTCAGAGAGTTAAGAACGTCTCATGAGCGTGGCTGTGGTGTAAACTGGCACAGAAAATACATCCATCCCCAAAAGAGCTCTTGCTCTATATATAAACATTCATAAGCACTCTGTTTATGACAGCGATAACACTTCAGTGTCAAATGATGACAGAACAAGGCCTGCCCAGCCAACTCACCAGGGAGTGACAAGAGTGAGGCTGCATCTTCCTCCTTTCGGTGGAGGGGTTTACACCAGGCTGCATAACTTATAAGACACTTGTTAATTCTCTTGGGACAACACCGTGCACAGAATGACAGCTTGGATGGTTAGAATGTTTTGTGCTGGAGAAATGTACTATTAATTTTTAATCTACCTTTTGCAATGTATTTACAGTAGAAAAGACAAAGTCAGAGTAGTACCTTATTCTGGGACCAGAAACTGCTGAATTTTGTAATGATTCTTAGCTATGAGAAAAAAAGTTATTCTACCGTCCTGCACCACATCTATAGAAGATATAAAACTATTGGCCAGAGTGTTTGTACTGGAGCTTTGAGGACTCCTTCAGGATTCTTCAGATTTGTCCATGAGTGCTACACAAGCACGGGAAGACTTTGATCTGCATTCAGTATTCTCTGTGTGGTCAGTTTGGGTGTGCTCTTGGCCACCACCACTGAGAAGATCTGCTATCACAGCCTGTGACTGCTGCAATCTCATCTTACTCATCTAAGCACTCATGACTTGGTAGGACACATCACTGCAGTCTGCTAAATGAGTCACCAGCCAGAATCAGGAAGGATGTGTGCTGGCTGCTCTCAAACCCAGGCCAGCCCACCTACAGATGTCAAACATGAGAGAGAAGATGAAAATGAGAATAGATACTTGCACGTCTCCATGTTCTCTAGGAAGACAAGACTCAGCCATTGGTGCTCCTGCCTTGCATCACACAGTTGAGACTGGCAGATATCAGTGCAGTATGTAGATGTTCTGCACTCCTTTATGCCCAAACATACCAGTCTCTGGGAGCACTGGGATGCTACAGGTTCACAGGTGTTCACAAAATGGGTCCACTTTGGGTCCAACCTTTTGTAATCTCTTAATATCAATGTATGGGATCTGTTAGAATGTCTGAAGACAGTGAGCCAGGAAGTTTTGGCCCTGCTCATGATACATGGGATACCAAGGACAATAAAGGATGTTTCTTACTGAGTTTAGGAAGATGTCAGCAAGGTCCAGTATTAATTTTTATTCAGTGCTGAAAACTGAAATAAGCAGAAAAAACTTTGTAAGCACCAAATTTTGTATTTCCATCGAACTATGAAAAACTAATGCTTTAGCTTGCCATACCCCTGGCATGGCTTGTTGCTTGCACAGAGATGAAACAAGCCCATGCCCTTTTGTCACAAGTCTGAAGTCTATAACATGCCATGCAGGTCTGAAGGGGATGAATCTCACCCGTTCACAGCCACAGAGTCTTCCATTCATCCAGGTCCTGACATTACAAACCAGCAAGTGACTTAACCAAATGGTGTTATAAGATTTTACACTGATTGTGTCACAGATTTCACACTGACCATTTTCAACTTTACTGCAAGTTATCTGTAGTGTTTCCACCACATGTCTGGGTAACAAGTTGATGTTGTTTGCAATCTGATATCTAGTTTCTCGTGTTGCCCACCTGCTTCTGTAAACAAATCCACCTTGTTCAGCCTGTGATGGATTAAATGTTGGATTGCATCACAAAGGCTTTTACCTTCATGACTGAAATTAATCAAGACCTCATTCCCTACTCTGCTGAGCACGAGTGGTTCCCTGCTTCCACTGGAAAATTTTTAATTTTTTTTATTTTAATAATAACAGCTGTATGGAAGTCACCCATTTCCTGCCACTGCCTTGGTCTAGGCAGTGCAAAGTTCCAGCATAGATCAATACTCTGATGTTCTGTGAGTTAACAAGCAACTGAAGAACCACCACGGACATATGGAAATATCACCCTTTATTTAAAATAATAAAGTCATAATTAAAAATGTAATTATGTAAACGGCCTCCCAAGCTCCCTGGGGTTTTTTTTAGAGAATAACAAACAGCCTGCAGCACATGAAGAAGGCACTAGGGAGTTTGTAGTCAAGGATGTTTATTTTATTATTTCTTAATGTATAATTATTTCATTTTTCTAGCTCTAAATCTCTTAGTTACTTTACAGGCAGTTTTGCACATACAACTCTGAGTTGAATGTGGCATTTCCTGTCAATATTAGGTTTTTATCAAAAGCAAACAAGTATATGAAAAAAAGACATTATATTAAATAGCTAAGCAGTGCCAGTACATTTTTAATTAGACATTTCAGAATGATGCTGTCCCAAAAAATTGGATATTCTGTCCTAATTGGGTTTCAAAAGAATTAGAGACCTATATGTGACAAAATGAAAAATTTGGTACCCTGGCCACTAATGAGTGAAGAGAAAAAAGTGAATAATATTTAGTGAATGACATTTTTTTCGGTAGAAGAAAATTCGTGATAATTAAAACTTACAAACTTTAAAAATTGTTTTGGGGTGTCCATTTATTTGGATTAATGATAGATTTTAAGTAACTTCCTTGCCTTAAAAACTATCATTGATTAACTTTACCAGAGAAGTTGTTCATTTATCAAATCTCTATACATATTTATTTTATATTTTATTATCATTTAAAAAACACCATACAGAGCTATGTCTTATAGTATAAATCATGAGCTGCTTTAATCAGGCAAGCCCCCAGAGTCACTGAAATTATAGGTAAATCTAATTACAGGCATATCTAATAAAAAATTGGCTATTACAACTGTAGTTTAGAACCATCCTCAAGAATTTTGTGAAGTTTCACTTTTTCTTATTTGTTTCTGTTTTTAAGAAATTAATTATGATATTAATCTGTTTGGCTGTTAGAGCATAACATACTGAATACAACATCTTTATTTTACAGCTTACAATTCTCCATGTTCTGTGGAGAGCTAAGTGAAATCATTACCTAGATCTAAGAAGAGTGACTAGTTATAGGATTACTTGCACTGGGGAACTTAACCACCTATCATTTTCTACTTCTAGGACTAAAATGACTAATATATATTAGAAAACAAACAAACAAACAAAACACAAAAGAAAAAGCACAGTCAAAACATGCCCAAAAAAAAATCCTCACAATTTCTTGTGACTAAGCCTTCTGATCACAGGTTAAATTTTTGGGGAAAGAGGAAGCTCTTGGATGTCTAGAGTGTACACACAGAAGTTTAAAAAGCTGATGCTGCAATAAACAAAATTTGACCCAAAATTTTACAACCTTGCAAAGCCTTTTTCTTTCTCCAAATCAATTTATTTCACAGCCATTATAAAGGTATACTTTTCTAAAGCTGATTTAATTCATACCTTTGACTTTCCATTCTTTCTTTTGATATGTCCCTGGCTCTGTCTTTACACTATCTGTGATTCTTTTCAGAACATTTACCTCACTGGAGCTCTAGCTCTGAAGTTATAATTTTTCCACAGTGTACAAGCCCTTCAGGGGCAGTCAGTCCTTCCTTTACAGATTTTTTGCTGACCTTTTCCACAAAAAAGTGTAGATATTAATACAAGACAAAACTACTGTTATTTATGACCACTGTTTGTTTCTGATGTTGTGAACAACATAATGTTCCCATTTCCCTAGCTTCTGATGGAAAGCAATAAAATTTTAAACACTTGAAATTTTAACCCAGACTAATTAAACTGAGCTTAAACATGTTTAAGTGCACAGTAATTCCTTGAATGCATAATTTAATTAATGTATCAGAATATAGTAATGACTTAGGTCAAGAACAGGTTCAGACATTCTTAGTTTTTGACTGGATCATGGTAGATTCAATGACATAAAACATACAGACTGATATCACATTTCCATTTGTTTTTGCTTTTTTTCTACACATGCCTTACTTTAAATATTTCTATGTTTGAATCCACATCTGTTCACATGCTCAGCATCAGAGTCATCTGCTGTAAGGTACATTTGAATTCCACAAGAAATTTTCCTGCCTAGTTTGTTTACTCTGCGCTTCCAAAATCTGAACACTGAGATTCAACAGACTTTCCATTTTAAGTTAGTCACTCGTGTTAGGAAATGTTTTATTTAGAGAAACACAGACACACACACACACCCCCCAGAAAACCCCACAACTTGTCTTCATTTAAACCTATTGCTGTAGAATACAAACAAGGCAGTTTGTTTATCTGCAGTCCTGTGTAAGCATAACTGCTGCTGATTTTTCTAATTTGCATATCATTCCCATTCTGCTTTAAGCTTTCATTTGGAAATGCACTACTTCAGGCAATCAGTGTAGTCTGCAGAGCTTAAGTTTCTGTGATGCCAAAGGCACATTCCAGAGTTGTTCTTTTTGTTGTCTTCATGTGACACCATATTGATCAGAAAAGGACTTCATAGAATGAAGGAAAAACTGCAAACTGGAATGAAAGCAGTTTTAAAGAATAGGATTTTCTTTGTATTGTCCTATTTAATTGCATTTCCATAGACAGAGGAGGAAAAATTCAATTTCCGCAGACTTAATTTTGCATTTGCTTTATTGCTGTTCTGGAGAAAGCCCTGTGAAGACTGAAACAAAACTTCTCATGAAATCCATATGCTCATCCCCAAGCACACGTCATTTTAATCCTAAACCTACACCATTCCTGTTAGAATTTCTGAATTTTTGATGATGAAAATACCAGAAGAAGCACAAATCAGGAGTTAGAGAAAAAAATGTTTATTGTAGACCTTATGTTTAAGCTTATGGCATGATTATCTTTAAATGTGTTTTTTCCTCAGGCCTTTATCACGCCAGACTATCTAGGCATTCAAGTTTTGGCAGGTGGAAGAATGTATACGTCAAATAAAAGAAAAAAAAAAAGAAGATGTGAAATAGACTTGGATTATTCAGAAGCAAGGGTAAAGAAGAAAAATAACAAGTTAGGATGCCAAGTCTTGTAAACTCACAAGGGCTGACAGGGAGCAGAGATCAAAAATCCAAAATTCTGCCAAAAGTTTCTTTGACAAGTGTTCAGGGATTTGTGGCATGGTGTTTGTTTGGGAGTTTTGTTTGTTTGTTTGGGGGTTTCATTTGTTTGTTTGTTTGCTTTTAACAGAGGATTGATTTCCTGATTTGGAAAGGGAATTCATTCTCTTTCCCATTTTCTGTGCTTTTCTGTGCAAGCACAATTTGCTTTTTTAGATATATTTTCAAGCGTTTCTTTGTAAGCTCAACACCTCTAATACAAAAAAGTTTTCACTGAGAGAAGCAAGGGGAAAAAAATGCCACTGAAAAAGTCTGAGAAGCATTAGACTTTGTTTGTGTACATGTTCACGCTTCCTTTTTCTATGCTGTACAGAATTAATCAAATAGATTCAAAGTGTAATGGAGACTTTGCTTTACCAAGCATCTCCCAGACAGATGCACTGAAGGAACTACCACACTGCCCTCTAAAATTCATAAGTTTAAGAATTGGAAAAGAACACAATAACCAATGAATGTTCAGATGTAAGAGGAAAAGGTTTTTTACCTATCTCTGATGTCTATCATTCCATAATTTTCTTGTTTTACATATCTTTTCCTTTTCCCTAATCATTGAAAATTTTCCCCACCCTTCCTCTTGCTCTTATCAACCTGTTTATCTTTCTGACATAAATCACAAAGAGAAAGCCTTCCCAAAAACACATTCATTCTTCCTCCAGCTCAGTGTATCAACTGTAGAGAAATATAATCAGAAACAAAAGCCTTCTCTTTTCTGATATTTCTTGTGGATACTGTATTTGATAACTTTACGTCACACTGCCCAAATTCTCCAAAATCTAAGAGATATTGTGTACCAAAGTTTAAGGATTCAATGTAATCCTTTCATGAAGCAAATGGGTCCCCTGTTACAGCAGCCATAAGCCAGTGAATGCCTTCAGTACAGACACTGTTGAAGCAGACTGTGTCAGCACAAACAGATTTAGGCCAAGAAAAATCTTTTTTTTTGCTTTGAGAAAATAATTAGTTGCATTTAAGATTTGTCCAATTCCAGAGTTACCTACACAAGCCTATATACAGTTGAGCAGAAGCCACAAGACGCTCAGGGCACATAGGAACTGAATTACACACATCTTCCTGTCCAGTTCTCACTTATTAAAGCCGCAGGTGCACAACTCCATGAAGGCCACAATCATATTCTTTCCTTCAAATTCCAGTGGTGAAAGATATTACTAACACTTGTACTCTTCTACATCTGCAAAAGAAGTTATCTCATATGTCATGAATGCGAGGAAAGCAGAGATAAGAATGACAGCTCAGCCTTAGCTCTCCCCTGGCATTGAACGTTTGCTAGCTCAGCTGGATTCATGATTATCTGGGCTCCTGGTGCCATACTATATACAGCATGACATCAAAACAATCCATAAAACATGTGATGGCACTACTTTAAGCAATCCACCATGTGCCCTTTTTCCCTCAAGACAGCAGTTAAAAGCATTATAAAAATTGCCTAAATGCTGGCTTTTGTATTTGACTACAGAATTTTCTGTACAACAGAAAGAGGCATGAGAGGAGAAAGAGACATGATAAAAAGCTACAGCTGCAGCCTGCAGCAGATATTGCTAATTTTTGTAGTGATTTTTTTTTCTGTGTTTCAGAATGCATGGAGCCAAGGTTAAAGGAAATCAATAGTTCTCTTGGGAATCAAAACTTATGAGGAAAAAGTTCTTACTTGATAAAATTATTTTGTTCATTACTTCTATTTTTTTGTAGAGTAAAAGCAATGTGCATTGATACATTCACTGTAGTTCATATTGGATCCCCTATTACAGCAGAGAACAGCCCCATTTGTAGCTATAGCACATCCTTAAAAAAAACCCTCACTTTTGTTCAGCAATGGAATATTTCAGAAGATTTATGGTCTCTAAAACAACTATCATTTAAGCATGTTTTCATTTTTTTGCTTACAGTGTACGTCAAAAGTTGTATGTTTTCTACTTCTTCTCCATTTTATAGGTCAATTTTCTATTTCTTTTCCATTTTATGGGTCAATGAAGGATGAGCCAAAATCCAAAGAAGTTTCTCTCTCAGGAAGCTTCTGTTGTAGTTCTTCATAGCCTGAGTAGTGAGCTGGAACCCAATCATCAACAGAGTTAGTACAGAGATGTCTTCAGAAAACAGGCAAGTAATTCACCAAGACAAAACTTTCTGTAGAACAAAGAATATTTGACTTGTCTCAGCTTTTCATGGTGGTTTTTGCTTTCCTGCTGGTGCTACAGACCTGTTGCTCCTCCTGGTTCAGTGTACTCTGTGACTGTAAACCCAAACTCAACATCACTTTTCTGCCAAAGGGCACCCACTGAATAAATGAAACAAGAGCTCCCCAGCCACCACCTTTAACACAATGGCATCTTCAGAAAACGCCACCAAATAAATTGGTCCTAGGATGATAACAACCTTCTTTCTTTCATGGATATTTCTCCTAGTAAATAACAATGTTTGTAATAAATTTCAGTTTTTCAGCACACAGATGTGTTAAATCTGTATTTTATTTGGTAAATTACAACTTCCATTAAAACTCCTGATTTACTAATTCATACCTATTATTAAAAAATAATTGGTAGGCTTTATTCAGTGAACATTTACTTTCTAATTTCCATCAATTTACAACCATCCTATGCTTTGGCTGTTTTCACTGATCAAAATACAGAAATGCAAAAACATCCTAATTTTCTATATACTAATTCCTTTCTGGCAATGGAACACAAAAGGTGGACTTTGCAATGATAAATGCTTATAAGTCACTGGCCCTGTACTAATGAAGTCCTCAAAGTCCAGAAAATCCCAAAGAGGAAGTTTGTCAGCACTTCTCTCTCCCTTCTACCTAAAACCTCTAGCTTGGCAGTGCCAGCTGGACCTGCATCAAAAAGGGAAGGGGATAAACTCTGAAGAAAAGGTCTACATTTAGAAAAGCTGAATAAAATTTAAAATATTTAAATAACTTAATGCCTTCAAATTTTCAAATTTTGCAAATCATATAACAGCATTTACCTTCCTTTCAGTTAATGGTTCATGATACATTGTCATTAAGGGCTTACCAGGAGGTAAGATCAGACCCATTAAAGGATTTACTTACCCAAAACTGGAGGCTAAACTTAATTCAGTGTACTCCTGACAGCTCTGCCTGTGCTTCAAACTAGCTTTGATGCAGGGCGAGCCCAGAAGCTGCAGCATTTCACTGTGTTCACAGTATATAACTCTGCCTCTCCAGTGATCATATGAGCCCAGGAATAATTCTGTATCATCCCACAACTTTGTGGCTCCTAGACATGACCTGGTTCACACCTCTGTCATTCAGAACATAAGTGAGGGCTCTCAACCATTGCCTGTCTGCCTTCAACCCTTTACAGCATTCTCTGAAGCTGGCCCTCACACCTCAAGTGATTTACCAAAGACTGCATAATTAGCCAGTGACTTAGTTTGTGTTGGAACAGGAAAAACATCATTTCCATTCCCTTGGTTTAACAATCAATACTATCCCTGAAGTTTCTGATTCAGAAGATAAATTTGAATGTACAAAATACAGGTACTAAGCAGACCGTGGGTCTTGTCCATCCACTTGACCAACAACCTTCATAACTATTTCATGACTATCTGTTATATGTACTTCTCTGGGATTGTTACAAGATTAAATAAAGTACACAGCAGTTACTGAATTATAACCAGTAATTGCCTTGGATTTTCCTCTAAAAGCATCATGAAGTGTGAATGCAGAGTTATGGCCTCAGTGATGCAGAAATTTCTTGTGCCTTAAATGGTTTCTCACAGGTGTTTAATAACATTAAGCTTCTTATCAATTTCCCATTACTGCCAGTTCAGCAGTTACAGCAGTGGGATTAACTGTGCCTCCTGAGCACGTGTAGCAGTACAGGACTGTGACTTTATGACGATGTGTGCTGTGGGTGGGACATGGTTTGAGCACAGCAGAGCCACACACTGGTATGTCCAGCAGAGCTCAGACCCTCAGCAGTCACTGAGAGCACAGTGCTGAGACTCTGCTGACAGCCAGCAATGCCATTGCTGGAACTTCACCTTCTGGAAGTCTCTTTCAAAATTGTCTAAGCAGCTCTTGTCTTCAGGAAATTCTCTGTCCTTTTTCTTAAATCCTGGTTGATTTTGCTTATCTCATCCTCATCTTCCTAATTCAAAACCACTCCACCTAAGATGAGTACTATAAGGGAAGTGGATCACAGGTTGAACAATAGGGACAATTATCTAGCCAAAAACATAAGAGAATAGAAAAATATCCTTGATAATTCCTCAGAGGGTTTTTCATCTCTTCTTTATCCCCTAATCTATTTCTAAAACGTAGGATTTTTAGACTCTCTGCTTCTTGCAGTTTCTACTGTCCACTGCAGAAATATCCTAAGTTTCTCCAGGGGTGTTACTGATCTCTCACACATCTCAAGCTTCCATTTATATTGGTAGAGAACCAAATGCAGCTGAGAAGGTTAAGGTTCATCAGCTTCTACAAGTGAGGGACCAGTTCCCTGAGCACACCTGAGGGTTTCATCTTTCATAACTTCATTAAAATCATAAAGAATACAGTGATGACATCAAGATTTGGGGTTAAAACAAATCAAAGGATAATTTACACAAAGTGTATGAGATTTACAGCAACTGCAGGAAAATTTTGATCATAAATTATTGCTGCTGTAAAAATGGAGTTACTGAGAACTCCAGCATGGTTCTAATAACTAAGGAAAAAACAGCAAAGTGTAAATTAATTGGTCAGACACTAGTGTCTCAGAGGAAGAATTGACTATCTGCTGAGTGAATATTAGCTGCTCAAGTGATTGCTGGAAAAAGCAGCACTGTTTACAAAGAATTAAGGCATATGGCTCCAAAACAAGGTGACAAAACAAACAGGAGAGAAATCATTCTCTTGAATCTGAGATGAGGTATACCTTACCTTTAGAAGGATGTTCAGTTTAAATCACTGAGATTTAAAAAAGGTGGGGAAAGCAAGGAGCATGTAGTGATCTTAGTGGAAAATTTTAAAATTTAATTATAAAAAAATGTCTAAAATGAGGTAATTTGCATGTGATAAATAGGTGTTACATATAGAAATCTTCTGAAAAAATTGATTTATTGAGCAGTTTTTATAATTTAAAGAAAACCAGTAATTTTTCCTTTGGAGACTAGCAAATATTAATTTGACCAACAGAAAAGATTATTTGGATTACATATATTCACTAAACTTGCTCATCTGTAAGAACAATAGCATTATTACTAAATATTGTAGGCATTGGGATTTTAAAATATGAAGGAGAACAGTGGCAGAAGAGAGTGAGAAAATAATGAGAGAAAACAATCCCAGTAGAAAAAAAAAAAAGAAAACATACATTAAAGACCATTTATTCCTATGATTTTTCTCCCTTCACTTCTAAAAATAAGTGGAAATGAAAATCAGAAATTAAGTGATTTGAGAGCCATTTTCACAGAGAAATCGCCTGTGCTACAGCACAATGCACAGATGAAAAATTAATCATTCATATTACAACAAAACACTGTATTACCACTAGTAGGGTGATCTCTCAGATAATTCTGAATGCATATCTGCAGGGTATGAAATGCTTTCAGGCCATGGAAAAACTAAACAAACAAACCCCACATAACTCAAGGGCAAGGGAAAATGCAGAAGGGTTATGGAGAGGAAGACACAAGTGTGAAAAGAGTAAGGAAAGTGAGAAGAATCAAAGGAGCAGAGAAAGGACATTTACACAAAATGCAGAACTGTTAATAAAGCCTAAAAGACAGTGAGAGAAAGTGTGAACTCTCTGGAGAGAGGTTAACACAGCTGACCTGCTGAAGAGTGTTTGATCCTCAGCAAAATTTTAAATTCTATGTTTTGTTTTTATGTTCCTGTCATGCATCAAATGGCACATCAGGCAAAATATTTTTATTTTCAAGTTTTTCACAGAATCACAGAATATGCTGAGTTGGAAGGGGCCCGTCAGGATCACAGAGTCCAACTCCAGGCTCTGCCCTGCACTATCCTCGAGTCACACCCTGTGCCTGAGAGCATTGTCCAAATACTTCTGCAGCTCTGTCAGTCTTGGTGCTGTGAGCACTGCCTTGGGGAGCCTGTTCCAGTGCCCAAACACCCTCTGGGAGAAGAGCTTTCTCCTTATACCCAACCTAAACCTCCCCTGACACAGCTTCAGGCCATTCCCTGGGGTCCTGTCACTGTCACCACAGAGGAGAGATCAGTGCCTGCCCCTCCTCTGCCCCTCACAAGGAAGTTGTAACTGCAGTGAGATCTCTCCTCAGTCTCCAGGCTGAACAGATCAAATGCCCTCAGTCCCTCCTCATATGGCTTCTCCTCAAGGCCCTTCACCATCTTTGCTGCCCTCCTTTGGACACTCTCCAACAACTTAATGTCTTTCTTATATAATGGTGTCCAAAACTACCCACAATATTCAATGTGAGGACACCCCAGTGTAGAGCAGAGCAGAAAAGAACTTCAGATTGAGATGTGTTGCTAAAATTCTTAGTCTAAGAGATGTATTTAGAGAAAGTCTAAGGAGATGTATTTCCCCTTAAAGAGCAACTTTCAAGGAAGAGCCTTTTCAAACACTCTCAGATATATTACTCATTTGTTTGCAGTTCTTAGACTTCGAGTCTCTCCTGTACCTTTCATGTCAAGAGGCTTCTTCAAGCATAATGGAAAAGGGAGGCAACACAAAACCTGGGTGAGTATCTAACAGTGTTGTTACAGAAGCAAATTGTCACCCATTGGGACTGTGTGACAACAGTCCTCATTAAATTCTGAAACAGCACTGGATATTCACAATGACCTTTTTGGCTTTTTAAAAAAAGGCCATTCTCTATTATTGCTGCCAGTACTAGTTAATTGAGGTGTGAATGTTGTGCCTGGACTGCACTGTAACAATTTCAAGAGGGGCACTAAGCAGCCATCACCTTGTAATAACAATTGGCCATTCTCACTGTGAACCTGTACACAAGTTTTGAAGACATGTTTGAGAGGAAAGGCATTACATGCCATTATCTTACTCACATATGCTGAAATTCTACACTGCTTATGCCTTGCAACACTAAATTTTTATATAAAAACCAGAGAATTACTAGTCATGTTCTAGACAACATACAAATGCGGAAATTTTATAACAGGCATAATAGTATACTTGCCAGAGAACACAAATTTAAATCTATTTTTCATACTGAAATAGGATGGATATCTTTCACAATATTTAATGTATCTTACTCTTACTGTATTTAGAAACTGCTTTCCACAGAACCCTTATGGAAACAGAAAAAAATTTCAGCTTATTGAACTCATAGTCCCTATTAATAATGGTGTTGAGATAAAACTGCTGTTATGTCTTGAACTCCTGTATAATCCATGTACACCAACCAAAATACAGCATTTAACAGCTGCAACAAAGCAAGGAATTCATATAAAGTGGGGAAGGGTAAATTAGCTGGGAAAGCGCTGAGATGAGCACCAAGTCATAGCCACTCCCAACAGTGAGCAGGTTTGCCAGTGTCAGGTGCACCAGATTAATGGTTAAGTAATCTTATTATCAAATTATTTCTTAGTTACACTGTCCCAAACTGCATCAAATAAAGTACCATATTTAGAAGAAAAGGCATGATCCAAATTGATTGTTGAAGGCAGTGGAATAGCTTTTGTCATGCCAAATAATACTTCGTCAAACTGACATGTAAGACAGAAGAGACTAAATGTTTTAGAGTTTATTATTTTTTCCACCTGTTAAGGTGTAGTATTTTCTACTGAGTTACTGCTCAGTAACATTAAAGTTTGTGAAGCATTGTAAGTCACTAAAAGTAAATGGGCTTTTTTTTGCAGAAAAATACATGGAATCTTAGCATCATAGAATTTTTTAGCTTGGAAAAGACCTCTAAGAAAGAATTACATCCAACCATTAATCAAGCATTACTGAGTCCACCACTACATCCTGTAATGTCACTTCCTCATGTCTTTTAAATACCCCCAGGGATGCTGAATCCAGCACTTCTCTGGGCAGCCTTCTCCAATGTTTTACAACCTTTTCAGTGAAGAAATTTTTTCTAATATCCAATCTAATCCTCCCTAGGTGCACCTTGAAGTAATTTCCTCATCCTGTCATTTGTTACCTGGTGGAAGTGACCAACCCCCCTTTGCTAAAATCTCCTTTCAGGCAGATCCAGCACTTCTCTGGGCAGCCTTCTCCAATGTTTTACAACCTTTTCAGTGAAGAAATTTTTTCTAATATCCAATCTAATCCTCCCTAGGTGCACCTTGAAGTAATTTCCTCATCCTGTCATTTGTTACCTGGTGGAAGTGACCAACCCCCCTTTGCTAAAATCTCCTTTCAGGCAGCTGTAGAGAGGGATGAGATCTCCCCTGAGCATCCTTTTCTCCAGGCTAAACAGCCCCAGTTCTCTCAGCCATTTCTCCTATGACTGACTCTCCAGACCCTTCCCCAGCTCCACTGCCCTTCTCTGCACTCACTCCAGCTTCCCGATGCCTTTCTTGTAGTGAGAGGCCCAGAACTGAGCACCGGATTTGAGGTGTGGCCTCACCAGTGCCGAGCACAGGGGACAATCCCTGCCCTGGTCCTGCTGGCCATGCTGTTGCTGATCCAGGCCAGGTGCCATTGGCCTTCCTGACCCTCTGGGCACACCTGGCTCATGTTCAGCTGCTGTCAAACAGCACCCACAGGTCCTTTACCAAAGGGCAGTCTTCCAGCCACTCTGCCTCAAACCTGCAGCACTGCATGGACTTGTTGTGACCCAAATGCAAGACCCCCTCTTCACCCTGATTTTACATCTTGCCTTACAGTTTGCAACTGCTTGATGATAAATCATATTCAAGCAATTTCCTCTAGCAAAATAATAATACAATTTAAAGTAAAATGATTAGACAATGATTTGAGAGACTGTGACTCAAAGGCACAACAGTTTAGAAGCTTGCATGAATGCAAGTATTCTGTATGCTTTGTACTTCTTTGTATACCTGCCTTAGGAGAACTGGAACTTTACTAGTTCCAATTACTAGTAGAAAAATTGGGCTTTTTCTTTGCTCTTGTTCATATAAGGAAAAGGGAAAATGTTGAACTAGGCTAATTCTCCCTCAGTTTCAACATAGCAGGTGAACCAAACATTCACCCTGGGACTATTTTGTAATGTAAATCATTACACCATTGTTTCTCCAGATGAAGGAGAGGAGAAGGAGGGTTTTGTATTCCCCAATCACTGTTGTCTGTCCTCCACACACTCAGGATCACAAACAGTATTTCCAGTTTCTTTTTCTACCAGCGGTAAAGCTTTCCCCTCTCTCTGCCTGCTCTTGTCCCTAGCCAGAGATGCAAGAGCTGAGCAGCCAGGAGCTGGCTGCCCTGTGCCCCCCAGCCCCCCGGAGGAACCTTTCCCTGCAGCCCTGGACTGCCACCCCCGATGAAGGCTGTGCCCGAGCCAAGAGACGGCAGCAAAGCAATTCCTCATTTCTGCAGGTCAGAAGTGTTGCTCCTTGGATTGCACCCAGCCTCTGAAACGCCCTGTGCTGCACAGACCGGGTCAGAGAACAGGGAACAGCCTGGGGAACATTCTGCACTCCAGAATGTCAAGTGGTGGAACAATGTGGAAAGTGGCTTTCCTGTAAAAATTTTATCTGAAAATGGGTATTGATAATTAATCCTGTTCCTACAGCAACCAACGGGAATAAGGTCCAAAGGTCCCCCTTATTTCACTTTTTACTTTACATTACCTTTAACTCAAACTGACCTTGAATGAGCATTAAAATGAAGGTGGCAACTGAAAACTTAATGCTATTCCAGATAAAGCAAAAACAAAATATTAAAAATTATGCCCAACTGTGAAAAATAAAGGGAAGCAAAATTATTGTTAATGTTCATGAATATTGTAAATAGATGAGAATAGTCAGGTTAAGAGCTAGTTAGTGCCGGAATAACACATAGGTGCCTGTCATTGTTTCTTTTGCAAAGTGCAATTAATATATTTTTGAATGCTTCTATATTTGTGCCAGAATTTAAGTATAACAAGAAAAATATCTGAAAATTTATATTTGTTATCCAGAAATCATTATGTAGGGATTTATTTGAAAGAACTGAAGTAACTTTTTTCTTTTTTTTAATTACATTTGTAGATTCTTCTTTGAAGATATAGGAAAAATATTTTTAGCTTCACCCAAATCTCGCTGAAGTTGACAGAAAATCTCCTGCTGAGTTCAGTGGGTTTTGGATCAAATGCTTGGGAACTTTGATGCTTGGGAACCTCAGGCATTATTTCTCTGCTCCATTCTGGTCTAGTCATGTTTTGAGAAAGGTATCCCACATTTTCCTCTTTTATTTAATTAGCAAAAAAAAAAAATCAGAAAACAT
>VXAC01001429.1:0-29187 GCA_013399225.1 Rhipidura dahli
CCCGGCCCGGCCCGGCCCCGCTCTGTCCCCTCAGCGTGGCTGAAATTCATCCGAGGCCGCTGCCCAGCAAAGATCATGCGACCACCAGCGAGGGGTGAATTCCAGCTGGAGTGAGATTAACTCTTTTAATGCTGTAAGATTCCTTCAGATCAGATGAAGCCTGTAGACATTCGATCCTCTCCCAAGCCAAAGGAGAGGGAAAGGTGAAGGCGTTTAAGGAAAACACCATAGAGACATCAAAGTCAATGAAGAAGGAAAAGCTGAAACCCTGAGAGAGGAGAAGAGGAGATGCTTCAATACCCAGAAGCTGAAATTCTGTTGTAAGACTATGGTGATGGACTATGATATATCAGAGAATACCCGTTGTGAAGCATTGGTGGGGGGAGGTGGGTGGAGCATTCAAACCAAAACTTATGAACAAAATTACCTGTGCTGCAATAAGTAAATGTTGAAGTAGCTGTGATTTAGGGAGCAGCTTGAACAGAGAGACATTAAAGTGATGATGAAAACCCTTGTTCCCAGGAAAGAAAAAGAAAGACCTCTGTTCCTAGAGGTGATGATGTTCCCAGAGGTGGGGGGAGGGAACGTTTTGTTTCTGAACAGCTCACCCTTAAACGGTACCCCCTTAGCTAAAGATGCAGCCCTCGAAAGCAGGTGTGGGGAAAGCTGTAAGTCGTGGGAAGGGACTTTCACATGCAAGCAGAGAATCATCCTGGGCAGCTATCTTGTTGTGATCCTGAAGTCACAAGAAACTGTTTTCTTGTCTCCATAGCACAAACAAGAGAGACTCCTCTCCCTAAGTGAATTGAGAAGATTATTATAGGGGTGGTAAACTGATTGAAAATCTCAAAGGTTGTTTTTTCTACATTGTCATTGGGAGGAGGGAGAAATGGTGGGGTTTAGTCTAAAGGTTTTAGTCTGATTCTGACTTTTTTCCGCCTCTTTTAGCTCTGTTAATAAATTTCTTTATATTTTGTTAAGTTTGGTGCCTGCTTGGCTTTCTCCTAATTCTTATCTCACAGAAGGAAAATAGGTCAGTAATACATAATTTGACCTAAAACTGCTACATGAAGTCAGTGCTTTATGAAGTCAAACTGCAAATTTGAGGTCAATCTGCAAAGAGCTTCCTCCCAGGTACTACTTAGGTCAAGGAGCTCGGCTCCCCTGGGAGCTCATGAACTGGGCCTCAATGCAGGAGTCAAGAAAAGCAGTAACAAAAGTTACCTACAATTAATACCCTTTGATTTGCAGTACTGCCAATGCCACTGGCTGGTGTTCATGTTCATATGTTACTGTGAGCAGGGACAAAGGAGGAGGAAACATTTCCCAGCTCTGCAGAGGTACCTGTTGTGATGTGTCCTGCTCCCCAGATAATATGAAAACGTTAAGAGTATTTGTACTCTGCTGCCATGTGGAGATATGGATGGGAAGAAAAATCCTCGAGATCCAGCTCCCTCTTCATACATCTGTGAGATACTTTGGCAAGTAATGTGCTTGCAATGAGCAATTGGGGGAGTGGCTAGAGAGGAGCAGGGCTGAAATGCAGGTGATGGCTAAAGAGGAAGGGAGGTGTGGAGTTATCAGTGGATGTCTGGGCACATTTACTAAAGCTGTGTGTCAGGGCTTAGAGAAGCACAGTAAGTTGTCTCAAACACCGACAGAGAAGGCAGTTCCCACAAGATAAGCTACCACAATGGGCACAGATGGCAAGCAGGAAGATGTTAGTTTCAGACCCACACAAAGCTGAAAGGTTTGGAACCAGCACACCAGACAAGACTCCACCATGCAGACTGTGGGAAAAGCACCGATGCAACACCAGGAAGATGCCAGGCCTGGTGAGGCAAATCTGGGTAACATCCAGACAAAAATTCCCATAATGGAAAACTGTGATAAAGGAAGCAGCTGCTTACAGACATGCCCTCCCAGGCTGTGGGAACAGCACATATGCCCTGTGGATACCTGTGCTTTGGACTGTACAAAAGTGGTACCTCCAGGAGGGCTGGTGGGATGCCACATTGGTGGCTACCTTTCTACTTAATCTGTCTCTCCGTTTCTCCCTTCTCCTCTTGTCTCTCTACCTTACATTTACTGTTAAATCTGTACAGTTGACTTTGGTACATAGTCTCATTTGCACCTTAATTCGGGCAGTGATCTTCTAAGAATTGGACCATAGTATTATTTCAGATGTGGGATCCTAATATTATTCCAGTGTATCTTAACACTATGTTACCTGGTGTTCTGAATGAAATTGTTTTACTAGAAGTATTTATAGCTAACAACATTTCTTCACAGATTTAATTGGAAAAAAGTCTGGTTTTAAGTAAGAAAAACTGCATAAATAAATCTAAGTGACATTTCAAATAAAAGAAATTGTTTCCTTACTCTGGCATTTCTAGTTTACCTAATACTGTGTAACAATATTTCCATAATATACTGTAGCACCATCTTATTGTCTCAGCTTTAAAGGTCAGATGTTTAACATGAGTTGGGTTTTCTGTAGTCTTGATAGCATGAGAAAACATTTAGTACATCATTAACACGATATCTTGACTTAAATGTGAATGAATGCAGGAAGAAAAGAAGATAAAGATACTACCAAGACTGCAAATGATGAATCTTCACTCAGCAAATGGTTAGCAGATACAGATTTCAGACACGGAGTTTTAAGATAATAACAATCTAGTACTATTAGTGATTTGAAATATCAGAGAAAAATGTCACAATGCTTGATCGTCATTTAGCAGTTAACTGATGCAAAATGAAAATACCTAAGAGTTGTTTTATCCTTCAAATAAAAAGTAATCTGATAAAAACGTTGGGAGAAAAGGGTTAAAACCAGGAGATGTGGCAAGGAGGGAACAGTTCTTGCTCAAAGTGACCTTGCAGCTCAGAATGCTAAGAATGTAGGTGTGGGCAAACTCCATTTTTTATGTCTAGTGTTGCTCATACTCTGCCTCTTTTGAGAGTTAGAAGTCCTGTGTGACATGCTTGAACCTCCTCCTGGGAGAGAGAGGTCATAAAAGCACAGCCTTTTTGTAAACTGCATGTGCACAAAGCCTGATGGATCCTGTGTCCCCACACGCCTGTGCCTGCTGGGATGAACTGAGCCTGATGGAGCCTGTGTCCCTGTGTGTTTCTGCTGCCTGGGGTTGTTAGTGAGCTAATGAAATAAATCAGCTCTTTGCATTTCATCTGGGTTTTCCTGGTCACCCTGGTGAATTATGTGTGTTAATTCGCACAAAAAAATGCAACGTTTATTAATAAATGCAACAACCTATCAGCTTTTAGTTAAGACTACAGAAATTTTCTGGGAAATTACAGATTTGTACGCCTGCAATGTCAATGTACCTTGTGCAGCGTGCTTCAGTCCATGACAGAGAATGGGGGACCCAAGAGGCAGCTACCTCCCAGCTGTGGCTGTGTGATTGACCATGAACATTTGGGATATGAGGTTTCACTCATGGCAGGAAAATGCAGCTGCCAGGGAAACTGCCCTGAGGGTGGGCATAAAGCAGGAGGCTGACAGAAAAATGGCTGAGGACTGAGACTGTCAAGAACAGAAGGATGGAAGAAAAGCTGCTTTCCTCTG
This sequence comes from Rhipidura dahli, assembly GCA_013399225.1. NCBI lineage: Eukaryota > Metazoa > Chordata > Aves > Passeriformes > Rhipiduridae > Rhipidura > Rhipidura dahli. The sequence continues at coordinate 3,590 of VXAC01001429.1, forward strand.
CCTTGCACATCTCTCCAAAATGCATCTTATTTGAGATGCAAAAAACACTTGGTAGCCCTTCTGAAGCTCTTACTCTTAGATGTTTGCAACTGTCTAGGGGTACAGGCAAAACATGCTCCCAAGGAACAGCACTGGGAATAATAGATGTAAAACCCTGATGCTGGATACTCAGTCAAACAAGCCTGACAGATACGCACCACGTGGTGTGGAACTTCTGTCACATTACGGGAACACAACTGCAGAGAGTGAGTGTAACTCTGAGCAATCAAACAATGGAACAATCTTGAACTTGATAGCAGAGTGTGGCCTGTGCTCAGACAGGCCTAGAAGTTATGTTTTAAGGGATTTTTATTAGCCCAGCTGTACTCCTGTGCTTTTTTTGGAGGTTTGCCTGGAAGCTTTTTTCATCACCAGTGCTATCCTGAATTACAGACTATTCATTCAGTTGAAGAAATAGAGACAAAGGTGTGACAAAACAGGCAGATGTGACTGATGTTTAGCAAAAAAAAAAAAAAATAGGTTTGCAGATAAAGTTGGAATAGATAGGGAAATGCACAAGTGCTGTATATTCAAACTAACAACAGACAACCTGTAATGGGTTTACTACTTCCGTGTTTCACAGGCTTTTAGACCTCACTTAATGTAGGTGAAAGCTAAAGTGGTCCTGCTTAAGAACAGAAGAACTGTTTTCCTATGCTGGTCTTGAAATTAAGAATTCACGATTAAATACATTTTAGACACCAAATAATCCTAGCTTCAACTATATTAATTGAATTTCTGCGTTGTTTTTTGTCTACAGTAATCTTACACTATCACTGAAAGCTTCAATAAGTCACTGCCTCAGTTCTGGTGTTTGGTTTGTTTCAGTGTTTGTTCCTTCTGAATTTTACAGGCAGTTCAAAGTAGTGGAGTGAATTTTAAGTTGTTCTGCTTTGAAGAGGTTGAGCTGTAGATCCCCTAAGAGAAAGCTACACTGACAACTAATACACCTTAGTGAAAATCTTCTTTTTTGTCAGCTTTGACTACATCACAGGAATGAAATTGGGAATGAGCTTTCTGAGGCATAAGAGGGAGGAAGCGTGGACCCTGTCTCTCATTTAATGCATTATTTGGGTTTCATGTAAAACTGGGAGAAAAAAAAGCTGACTTTTAAAGGAAAATACTTCATGTGGATAAACTGTTAATGCTGTCAGAAGAACTAGGGAGATGATCTGAGATAGCCCAGAAATAGACTCAGGCCAACAAGAAGAGCAGAAGAGCAGGTGGTCTGTTAGTCCAGACCACCCCACGTCTGAGTACTTTGATCCACAATCAAGAAGAATTTGTAGTTATTGTCACCTATACACACATCTTAAAGCATAAGTTTGGATGAGACAGGAGGAAGGGCAAGTTATTTACCATTTCCTTATGGAGAAGTTTGATGTGTCTTTTCTAAATCATCTCAGGTTGGTAACTCTTAGAGATATGGTCCCCAGAATGAGGATAGCAGATCCATTATTGTGTAATATATTCTTGCATGAGTGGAATTAATCAGATTATCACTTACTATAATACATTCATCATTACTAAAGACCCCAAACTATTTTCAACCTTTAAGCAAAGGGTATTTCTTGTGAAATTACAAAAAGTGGAAAAAATCAGCCTTTCCTTCAGCTATATGTTCATTTCACAGAACGCCAATTGCAAAACAGTTCTAATTTTAACCAGCAGTGAAACCTAGTTTAAGCTTAAGAGTTCCAGAGAAACAAAGTTTTTTCTCTAGAATGAGTGGCTGTTCATTATTTATATTTCTGTATAATCTTTAACTGCTGTGGAGAGGGTCGTGAATGATAAAAGAGCTAAAATAGAATAATTTATATCAGTGTTCCTTAATATCATACAGCACAGAAGCAGGTTTCAGAATTACTGTGAGTACACAATAAGTACAAACACATATTTATAAAACATAAATTTTAATATCAAAGTAGTGACATTATCAGGTTAATACAGTCAGTGTTTGAATGACCAAAAATGTCAGTATTTAGCAATGGCTGCACAAGGGCTCCTTGAACAGAAATTGGATTCCCTTTAATATGGTTTGGTTTATGTAGCTCCAGGGAATGCGCAAATCTGAAGCCATAGGCTGCAATCTTAATAGGTCTCCTAAGCCAGAATAAGTTTAGAAGGTACCTCATGTGGAAAATTTAACACTAATGGGATTGTGCACTGTTGGTGCACCCTTGTGAATGGCTATAAGCTGTTCAGTAAAAGAAATGTTTTTAATGTTCCTTCATATAATATTTTGATATTTCTTAAAGGAAGACCTTAATCAATTCAGTTCTGTGGTGCAGTTTCCCTTCTTAAAAATGTGGTGTTTAATCAGGTTGAAAGAAGGTTTTTGGGTCACAATATCCAGATAAAATAGTATGGGAATGCTCAGTGTAGGTGCAGCTGGTTGAGAAAGATGACTCAGTTGTTCTGATCTTTCTTCTTCATTCATGACAGTCCCTCACTGGGAGCCCTCACACTTTTTCATGTTCCTTTGTGCCTTGAACTTTGGAAAATATTTAAAGTCCAGTGCTCAAATCTATTACCCATTTTTGGAAACAGAAAATCTTTTGAGACAAATTTATCAGGGGCTGCCTGACGCAGGCATCTGAGAGATGGGATGTTAAGTGTAAGGAAGCATCGTAGCAAGATTTTAATTTAGCTAGAGAAGCCTGCAATACTGAAGTAACTCAAAAGAGATACTCAGTGCAGATCAACGCTGGGAAAAAAATGGCTCAGCATAAATGTAAATGGTAGTGCTGAGAAAGGACCATGCATGTGTTCAGTATCAGAAAAATATCTGCTTGCAGTCCTTCCTGTCCATGTGGCTGCAAAATCTGGAAGTAATCCAGATATTAAATAACTCCTAGATGTTTGTCTGAAGGAAACCCAGTATCATTAGTACAACATCACACACTGGAATACTCTGTTGTACCCAAGAAACACTGAGGTGCTGGAAAGGCTTTTGAGGTTGAATGTAATAATTCCTATCACAAATTGATGGATTGCTATATGACATTTGCTAATTAATTGCTATTTCAGTTAAAAAATCTCTGGCATTAAGGGCAAGACAATTTGTCTAGGGCTCAGACAAGGTGAGATTTATTGTGGTCGCAAAGCAAGGATTTGAGAGGATCGGAATAGAGTCTTTTAATTGACTTAAAATGTGAATGGACATGAGAGGTGAAGGAGCACAGACTTGGAAAAAATCTTGAAGAACAATTAGGTTTCTCAATGTGGTGAACTGTGGAAAAAAAAATTCCTCTGTACTGTCTTTGGCAGCTGAAGTTGAAGTGAGGTAATAATGTAATAGCAAGGTAATGTTGCACAAAGCCCAAATGGAAAAACAGCAGGTGTAATGAGAAGATATAAGCAGGGATGGTCTCAAGGCAATTTTTTATCCCTTGCATTTCTAATTTCTTCTGCAGCAGAATGACTTTTGGAAGTGAGATTTCTTCCCACTTCCAATGGTTGTGGCCATTTTTTTTCTGTAGGGAGTAGGAGTTTTACAGTTCAGTGTACTCTAAGAAAAGAAAATCAGAGCCAGCAGTGCATAATGGTGATTCTCTACAAGGAGGAAGGTGAAGTCATCAGTTTAAATTCTTTGGATATATTTAATGTACTCATCACTGAAAAGTGAAATGTTATTATTTGCCTAGATCTATTTCACTAGATCTAAGCATGCTTGTATTTGGGTTTGGCTTCTAAGGTGAGAGAAGTAATGAGGTTTTAGACATACTTTTGTAAGTGTGAGCTCAAAAGAATGGATCATTCAGTTGTTTAGTCTTGTACACTGAATGCATTTTCTCTTTAATTTTTAATGTTTTTTACTTCTGCCATATTATATGAGGTTTTTATTATTTTTGTGGTTCATTGGCTACCTCATTTTGACATTTAAATGGAAATTCAGAATAACAAAAGAATTTCTCTGTTTTTCATTTCTTGTAGTAGTTTTGAGAACAGCTTGGTTTTTTTCAGAGTGAGAATGTGTTTGTACTGGAAGATCATGAATCTGAACCTGAGAAAGTTCTTACTCCTTTTGTTAGTTAACTGATACTCTATTCTTGATAAATGGTTTTATATTGAATATATTTATATTGAATGATGAACAGTGGATTTTTATGCCTGCGCTTATGACCCGACAAACACATTTCAGGTGGAAAGCTCTTGAGTAACTGAAATTAAAAATTACAGTTCAAGAGTCTGTGGAAACATCTTCCATCTGAATCCTATATTTTCTTAGATTTCACTATATGGAGTAGTATTCAGGTTTTTAAGCATATATTACAGATGTAGACAAAAGCCTTGGGTATTTTTATGGATATCATCATGTATTTTGCTGCTTTTTTTTTTTTTTTTTTTAAACCTCATTTCAACACAGTGATAAAACAGTGATTCCAATTAAATAATAATTGGTTTTTAACGAGGTATAACAAAAACATCCTAAACTGCTCATCATCTGTTGACAGGAGAGAGAGATACCAGGTGAAAAGGTAGTAACTGAAATTTTGTACCTTGCTTGATGCCACTGTAGCCCATGCATATTTTTGAGAAGAATAAAAGCTCAGTTCTCTGGTGCAGCTGGAGGAAAAACATGTTTTTTCTGTCTGTCTTTGTTTCCCAAATGTCATTGTGTGCATAATGTCCCTCTGCACAAATTCATTGCATGGGAAGTAAGGTACTCCCAGTGAGGCTCTGTTTAAGCACATAAGACTGAAATAGCCACACAGTCCTCACCAAATGTGGATATTCCCATTCTTATTTCAGTAGCTAACATTTCACTGTCAAGTGCTAACACATTAAGTGTGGTAGGAAAGATGTATTCTTCTATCTTGTTAAATAAACAGAGCTATTTTTTCTTCAGATGAATACATAACCATGGAAGAGGCAAGAAAACACCACATTTTGAAGACATCAAAATCACAGAAATGGGTTTCTCTTTACATGCCGCAGAATGTACAAATCTGTTGATTTTTCACATGTGGAAACTGAGGAGCAAAACAATAGATCTGAATTCTTTAACACACCAAATGCATAAATAAAATCACTGAGTTAAATGACACTTGGATACCATTTTTATTTCAAAGACAAAGGAATCAAAAGCATTTGTCAAGACTGTATTTTGACAAGAAAAACATCTCTGCCTTGGTTTCTCTCACGATAAATGAAATCCTAATAGTGTTTAAGTATACCAAAATTATTAATACTGCATCCATGGTTAGTAAAGTAGCTTCGTAACAATCAGAAAGATTTGTTTCTAATTCCACATCTGAGGTTTTAGAATTAGTTTTAGCACAGCTTTGTACTATCAAATAACTTGCCTATATTTATTTTCCAAGGTTGAAGATAGATAGGATCACAATTAATCTGGGGGCTTTATTTAGTGTGTGGCTAACCAGTAAGGCTAGGCTTTTGTCAATTTATTAAGAAAGAGCAGGTTTAATAAGTCCAAATACAGATTTCCATTCATCTCTTACTAGGAAAAGCACAAACCACTGCCTCTCTACTATTTTTCTAGGTTATGACTTTTAAGCTTTTGATAAATCCCCAAGATTAATAAGTGAAAAAAAGAATATAAAAACTTTCATTGCACTCTCTGCAATGTGATTTTGCTGCTGTGGTCAATTGCATCTTCCAAAAAGGAATGGCATACTAAAAGGTGATTTGGAGAACAGTTTTATAATTTCCTTGTCATTTCCTTGATTGACACTTTTATAAACAGCCTGAGTACTGGGGCTAGCTGGATGCTTGCAGGAGTTAAGCAAATGTATCATTTGGGATATATATGTATATGATATTTGTATCATTGGGAGGGGGTTCAGTTTTTTGTTTTGTTTTGATTGGGGTTTTTTAGCTATGAAAATATGATGCAGTAGAAAACATGACACTTCTCACTTATTTTAAAAACGGGGAAATCTGCTGTGGTAACTCATGCTGAACAACGTTGCACTATTGCAGAGAGCCCACCTCAACCTGGTGTTCCTCCATCTATAGCAGATCATACACAGCAGAAAAACTGGGATACTGGGGCAATGGGAACAGTCATTGTGCTGTGTGATATTTTCCATATGTTTCTGCTAGCACAGGAGAGACAATCTGTCTGCATAGGAGAGACAGATAGGGCAAGATAAAAAGCCTTAACTTGCTCACTGTTCTTTAAGACACATTGATGTTGGTATTGCAAACTTCCCTCACTGGGAGTACCTTACTTCCCATGCAATGAATTTGTGCAGAGGGACATTATGCACACAATGACATTTGGGAAACTGTTCTTTAAGACACATTGATGTTGGTATTGCAAACTTGAATCAGGCAGTTGTCTTAAAGTGGATTTCTTGTTTGTTACTTCTTTTGTACTTCAAGCATTTTGCTAATTAATTACTAGGCAGTTTCCTACCTACAACTTCTTATCAAGAGTGAATGGCTCTGCTTTGTGTTGTTTATATTTCATGTAAATAAGTTAAAGACGTTAAAACTTTCACTATTGGATAATAAGGCAATCTGTGACAGAGTGGCTGTACTAAATTGAAGAGCTTTCTCTAATTTTGTCTTGCCCCAGTTACCTGCTGTCTGATATTGAATCAAATAAGTGAAACTGGTAATGTCCTTGTGATAAGAAGGCATAAGGAGCTTGCTTAAACACCTTGTTGTCTGAAGAGATCTATGTTATGTTATGTTTTATATTATGTTATTTTACGTTATGTTGAACAGCTTGTTTCCCAGTTGCATAGAAAATAGACAAAATATTGGCAGGATACTGTTTTCACCACTGTTTCTTCCCTGCTACACCACTTTCTATCTGGTTAAAATGGATCATACACCCTGTGAATAAGTATGGATTGTGCCTTCATGGTGAGGGCTAAAAGCGAACATGCACTATTGACCTTTTCAGTGCTCCACAGCTAGGTGAAGTGAAAAAGACTCATTTTGATCAAACTGCAAAATTATATAATGATTGCTATGGAAAACCTTTATTTCCTACTACCCTCTGTCTGACAATAAAATATATTTTTACTGTTAAGTTGTCCACCTATACCATAGAGTCCCTACAAAGAGGTTTTGGGATGTTCTTTTGAAACCTTTGCTCAACTAGAGCTACTGCCATCCCCAGACTTGATCATTTCATTATAGAAGACGGGCTGGTCTAGGCTGATTGATTTTCTCCAAAAGAGTGATGCTGGTATTAAAGCTCGAGGACAGAATTGTGGTAAAACACTTCAGTTCTGAGTGTTAAAATCTCACAGCAAGTAAAATTATGAATTATTAAGTAGCTTCTAGAAAATTGGAAAAGCTTCAACTCTCTCCTTTCTCTAGTAGTGTAGATTGTTGTTACAACACTCCTACAGAAAAGTTAACTATTACTGTCTTTATTCTGATGACTGCTAAATGCAGTGAATGGTATAGGGGCCTTCCTCTTTTAAGTGCATCACCTTGTGAATAGCAAGAGCATATATTGCCAGTAGCTTTTTAAGTCTTAAAAAACAGGAGGAATTTAAGTTTTCCAAGTTGCCCTACAGCTTGCCTTCCATGTTTTCCCTGCAGAATATTCACACTTCATGCAGGTGCCTGTCTGTTTGCTAGAAAGGTTGTGTTTCAGGTATGACCCAGTGTCTGGGATTCTGTTTTCCAGTCTCGGTCTGGATGCTTGAAATCTGTATGTTGCAAGATCCTGTGTTTTATGTCTAAGTCAGATCCTGGAAATAGGCCTATATTCCTGATATATGTAATAGCTGAAATGATTTTTTTAAGCATTTCCTTTCTGTATAGCTCAGATAAAAACCAGAAGGCATTTAAAAGACAATAATCAGTTCTAATATTTTTTTATGACAACCCTGTGAAACTATTAGTGCAAGGATTTGTTAAACTTTGGGCTTAAAAACATAACTTGGAAAACACAACCCAGGACTAGCATTAGACAAATGATGTTTTATAGTGAATACAAGAAACTGTGTGTCTTCAGTGAATTTGCTTGTATAGGCTTAAGAATTGCTTATACTCATTCAGAGCTTTGGAGCTGTGGAGCTGGAGGTGGCATCAAAGATCAGAACCTCTTGACAATGCAAAAGAGAACAGCTGAATTATATTGGCCTGTGTGACAGACACCTTGCACATGATGGAGTATCGAATGAAATGTGAGGGCATTTATCAAACATTAGAGATAATGAACAATATATTTGTATATTGAACATAGTTGGGTTTTTTTTGTTTGGTTGGGGTTTTTTTTGTTAGTGCTTTGGAAATCGCTGGCAAAGTTTTTTTAGGCACCTATTTTATTCTTAAAGAATTTTTACTGTTTTTCTCAAGTGGGTTCTCAACCTTCTGGCTAAAACACATGGGAAAAAACATGAGAATGTGATACATGTGGAAGGAAGCACAGTTTAGCTTAAATTTTTTATATGTATTAAATTGCTTTATTATTCTTAAAGAACACAAATACCTGAGATCATAAAGAAAAGAGGAAATAGCATGAAGGAAACAATTCTTTTGTGCTCTTGGGATTTCAAATGTGCAGATAACTAATACTGACCAATTTTTAGAGGAGGAATTATAAGTGGACTTTTCATCCTGAAAAAAATTAGATGGATGAGTCATAAGCCTCTGAAAATGAGATTTCTAATGGAAACACCAAATCAACTTTTACTAACTAGAGTGTCAGGAATATGACATTATAATAAAGTACACTGATGTATCTGTATTTGCCTTTTGCAAACATAATGAAACTGGCTTCAGTGGAGAAGGTGCCAGGGTGTTCCATCCACATCTGCTGTTTTACAGGATAATATAACAATATTCAGACATGTATTGCTGGGTGTAATGTATTTGCACTAGAAAGGAAGACGACCCACAGAATTCTTTTAATCATGACTAGAACAACTCTGTGAGTTACTCTATGGATTATGGCATCTACCCTCATCCCTGTGGGGACAAATTTGAAGCCATCAATACTTTTTATAGCAAGTATTGATGACAACACCAGTAGTGCACACTGGGACACAGCTTGGCTCGTCTCCTGTCTGACCCAGCAAAGGCTCAGTTGAACCCATTCATCCTGTGCTGTTTTATTGCTGACATTTAGTTTTGAATGTGTGCCACTGTGCTTGGCAGAACTTGGGCTTTTTTGTTGTCCCATGATTCCAACTAAGGAATGCAGTTCGCGAACCTGAGTCCAGGATGTGGCTAATTGCACATGAACAGCAGTGTCGGCTCCCTCTAATCCAGAACATGGACAGAAGACAGGAACTGAAGACAAATGTTCTCTTCTCATCCACCACTCACCTCTGCCTCAAGAATTTCCAGTGACACCTTTTGTTTAGTAGCTTTGGATAATTTTTTTTTTCTGTTGTCTCATCATATTTTATTTGATGACAGCAGAACTTGGAGATGTGCCCATAAAGCACAGTGAGGGTCAGTGCCCAGTGAGGGGGAGGACTGGAGAGGTTGAATGGCTCCAGACTGGCAGCTTGGAGAGGTCAGGACTCTTTGCCAACATGTGCAGGAAGAGCAGACACCCTCCCAGTGTCCTGAACAGCAAACTGGTCAGATCCCAAACCAAGTTAATGCTCCATAGGTCAAACAAGCTGAGGGAGACTTAAAGGAGGGAATAATTTTTATCTACAGTGCTTAATATAGTACAAAAAAAAAAAAATTGATAACAAAGGTTGTTGGGATATTGGTCACATTTATTTAATTTATGAGACATTTCTGTTAACAGAATTCAATTACTGATTTTTAGACTAAGTAATTTTTTCCTGCTCCTATCTTCATAGTTACTTGGCTATTTCTTCTTTTGAAAATTAAACTGTTAATTAGTTGCCAGTCTGTATTTTCATTTTCTGTAATGTATTTTGAATTTGCTTTACAGAGAAATTGGAGATTTCTATTACATGTTTGAAAAGGTACTTTGGTACATAAAAATCAACAAAAAATCACGGGGTATATACTAAGAATATTTATAGTTATTGATATCTGGGAAATTTAGAAATGACTATTCTAATCCATCTTGTAACATGATAAATAAGTGAAAATAGTTGTAACAGTTTAGCTGAGAGAGGAACCCTCTTCAGTTAATACAGACAGTAAGTTTAGATCAGATCATGTTTGCAGCAGCAGATGCTGGTCCATAACAGCCTCAGCAAGAAAGGAACTCAGTCTGTAAAGCATCATTTAAAATGCTATCTATTAGAGCTCATGCTACAAAGAAAGGGAGAGTATTGAGCTAATCCCACAACCTTTTAGATACCGTGCACTGCAGCACCCCAAAAGTGACCAAATCAGGGTTCAGAGTGTCACGTGGCTCCCATCCTCATTTTGGTCATTACAGCTCTGGCATGGCTTTTTTATGAGAATGGGACCCTTTGTGATTTCTGCTGTCAGGCAGCTACCACACTCACATGGGAACTTGTGCCAGCTTTGTTGCTTGGATAGTTGTAAAGGGTTTTCTTGAGAGACCTTGTTCAGTGTATATTAAACTAAGATGCAAAATCTTACAGAGCAGTTGCACTCATTGTAGTTTTTATTCATGCAGAAGACACAATAGCATGTTTTTCAGAGTTAATTCTGTCTATGAAAGGTACACAAACTATGTTGACATCTATGGAATACTGCAAATAGCTGTTAAGTGAAAGAAGAATCACCCAGTCCTTTATTTTTCCTGGTTTTCCTAGTTTCCCCTCTTAGCTAGCAATCATGATGAATGACTATAAAACTAAAGGCAAGTTAGGTTGGAACCCAAAATGTATAGATTTTCTTTTAAAGGAATCCTAATCTTCACAATGTTGGTTTTTTGGTTTTGTTTTTTTGTTTTGGTTTGTGTTGGGTTTTTTTGTCTGGGTTTTTTTTTTTGCGAGGGGGGGTTTGGTTTTTTGTTGTTGCGGTTTTTGGGGTGGTTTTTTTGGTGGGTTTTTTTTTTTTTTTTTTCCATTTCTGAAACCCTTCGAGTGGTTTAGGCACCTAAATATTTAAACTTTTTCAAATAGCCTCTGGCACACCAGACTTCTACTAGGAGCTGGCAGATAAAGGACAGACCTGACAGAACATGCTCATCCTCCTGGGGCAGCATTTGGTGAAATGGCAGAAAACACCCACATTTGAGCACCTGAGGTGCCGCACACACACCATGTGCTCATCAGCTTTTCTGTTGCAACTGAGTGGAATATTTTAATCAATGTATACAGCTGAGTTTTTGAAATCAGGCAACTAAAGCCATAATATGGTCTGCACCTTTGAAAATTGTAGTAGGGGGTGCAAGTCTGGGAAAAACCTGGTTTCCATTCATAACTTCATCTGTGCAATGGTTATATAAGGGTTACTGCCCTTATTTGTGATGTTTTCTGCATTGTGTCTCATACTACTCCTGCTTTATTTAGTGATTTTTGAGATTAGCTTCATTTTGCACAGCGATGATCCTAGTACAAAATTTTAGTGGATAAAAGAAAGGCATCTTTTAAAAAGGTCAAGTATGTCAAAGAACCTTATCTGGCATGTTTTGTTTTATAAACAGAAAATTAAAAGAGCTGCATTGTTGCCCTCTTTTCTGTAATATATGTACTGAAAAAGTTTGTATTTCAAAGAATTTATTTGTACGCTCAAAAGCATAAAAATGCTACCAGAGAACAAAATGTCAAATGAAATACTTTTCCCATTCACACAAACATGCAGAGTCATTTCTTGAATTCAGATCCACTTGAAAGCAAATAAAAGATATCTGGAAGGCAGTGAATGCAATTACTTCTTAACACCCCTTCCTCTGGCTCCAAATGTCAGAGATACAAAGACACAAATGTTTAAATTAACTGAGAAATATTTTCACGTTTTCTGAAACATTAGCATTTAGACCTTTACTCATTCTCTTGCTATGTTATTGTTTTATTTGTTTGGAAGCCCTGGAAAAGATGTTTTTACAGATCTTAAGTAATATATTCTAGGCAGGAGCTGTCACAATGTATTAGTCTGAGAATGACAGTGTTATTCCACCAGTAATCTGAAACATTACATTACATTATGTTATTCAGCTGCTTTCCTAATTGTGAATTTAATTGAGCCCAAAATTATTAAGGCAGCTGGGTAATTCAACCACTTTGAAAATGTTGTAGAATTCTTTTATTCTATTTTTATAGCCTCACCTTGGCCACACTTGTCCTTTATAGCTGATCAAAACACAAGATTTCTATTTTTAGGAACCTTTTGAGGAACAAATATAAAAGTATGAGAGTTACATTTGCTTTTAACTGCTTGAAGACACAAAGATTAAGAATTATGTATTCTTAACTGTAGATGCAGAACTGTATGTGTTCTGCTCTTCCATCCTAAAGCAGACATCTTGGAATCACAACACAGTACAAATAATACAGTCTTGAAAAATGATACGTCAGATCCCATCAAGAAGTTTTATCTGCTCATTTAATGTTTTATGGCTGTCTTTGCCTTGTCTTAACCCTCTGCTTCTATGAGATTGTTGAGAAGCTTTAGAGGGATCCTGCTCAGAGCCCCATCTTGGTTTCTGATGTGCAGCCCCCAGGCACGCAGCAGTTCTGTTTCTCTCCATGACCAGCTCCATGCCTCGGTGGCAGGTGTCACCTCCCAGCACACGGGGTCATTTTGTACACACCTGCCACAGCTGAGGGCAGCAGGAATGCTCCCATGCAGAGGCAGCCCAGTAACTTACTTTTAAAATCCTAAGCTGTGCATCAGCATGGCTGGAACAGTGGTGGTGGTAGAAGTGAGTAAATTAGCAGCAGTCACTCAGCCATTGGAAGAGCCAGGCATTAAGCTTTTGGTTAGCCTCTGGATATGGTTTGGCACCGTGAAAAATTTGTTTAAAAAGTAGGTAATTCTCCCTTATGACATTTTCTTCTGGTTCAAGGAGTCATTTTAGGGTTCTCTCTGATGCTCCTGCACATGCTGCTCCCCAGGTTTCTCTGGAATAAGTGTTTGGGTGGGGGAACTCCTGAGGCTTCAACATGGGTGGAGAGGCTGTAACACTGCACATGGCTTTTATCTCTTCCCACCTGCCTGGAGCTATTTAGGAGGATAAATTACAAACAGAGGCTTTTCTCATGGGTAAATCAAGCCAAAGGAATCGTGCCTGCATAATTCTGCTGCCTCCAGATCGCTGTCTTTTAAAACTTTTGAAGGTACTTGCTCACAATTTAGACTTAACAAGAGTCACAATAGCTGCACTTTTCCTTCGATTGCTATACCACACATTAATGAGGTTTATAATAACTTCTGCACCCTATGAATATGTTATAAACTTAGATGCCTTACCTCAATTTCATCCTCAGTCCTATCATGTGTTGATAAATTTGACATGCCTGCTCTTGCTAAAATAATGGAATTTCCACTTTTACTAGTACAATGAACTTTAGAAAGTGTTTAATCATAGGTGTTGTGCTCTGGAGGACCTTGAAAACTCAACTAATCTGTAAAGTTGATATTCTGTAGACAAAATAGAGTCTTAGTTATTAAAGGAAATTATCTGTACAGGAAGAAAAAAAGCTTTAAGTCTTTTCCTTCCATATCTCAAGTGGTTAATGCATGACTCTGCATGAATCAGAAGGATTCATTTGATTCCTGTGCTGACCTCTTTCAGAAAATTTAATTTCTCCATCTCAAACATATTATTTTTGTCTAATACAAAAGGGCATTAACCTGAACCTTGTTGCACCCTTTTACAATTAGTTACCCTTTTTTTTCATTAATCTTTTATAGTATATGGAAGGATTAGTGTTTGAACACAATACAAAGCAAAGTCTGAATACAAAATCATTGTGGATGCTTCCCGTATTTTATTTTGTATTGTAGTGAGTGGATGAAAAATTTTTGACTCCCTTTAATCTCTGATTTGGTTTTGATCCCAAGGGTCAAGTATTAAATAGTATTCTGTTTGTAGACTTAGTAAAGATCAGTGGTGTGTTGTAATTACGTCTGAGGATAGGAGATAAGCTTTTATCCTTATTAAGGCTGATTATTAAAAGGATGCATATGGGTAATTCACTAATGATAATTCTGAAATCTAAGTGTCTACTAAAAGTGAAGATTTGGATACCTTCCAGTCCATATCCTTCCAGAAAGGTCCACAGTAACAGTTTGCTTCCATAAATCACTTCAGAGACAGAGGCATAGCTGACATCAGAATCTTCTTCATTCTGAATTAAAAAAACAAAAAAAAAAGATTTTAAGAGATTAATCTGAAGTGGAAAACTAGGAAATAAGATAGAAATGTTTCTAAACCTGTAAATGATGGGCCAAGTCTCAGTACACCTTTGTAAAACTAATTCCAAATGACAACCTTCTTTAGTTAATGAAGAGAAAGAAGGAATTTTAAAACATGGGTGACGGCACTAGATCTTTGAGGGTTTTTTATCTGCTTTTATGCAATTGGAATACTGTTTGGTAGGAAACTAGAGTTTAAGAACTAGTATTCTGATTTTGGCTTTAACTGTAAATGTTTGGGTTTTTTTCTATTTCTGGTACAATATGCTTTGAAAATCTGCTTGATTTCAAAGCATGTTCCCATTTCACACATTGGAAAAGGAATTCTTTCTTTCTCCAATTCCATTTCCACAATGATTTTAATAGATATTGCCTGATGGAACTTTAGAGAAAATTAAAATTTACTTAAATTTTGAAATTCTGCTGTATGCCTGACAAGTTATTTACAAGCTTGTTTTCTGTATTATGGTACAATGACTACTCTTGTAGATAAAAGAACATAAATTTAAATAAAAAACGGAGTGAAATCTGATCGAACTTTTCATGAAAATGGTGAGCAGCTAATTTAAGGTTTTTAGCAGATCTTCAATCTGTTGGAGAGATATCATAAAAATTATCTTGAGTTTCATTCAGCCTCAGCCCTTCCTCTATTGCTTATTGATTTTAATATTTGAGGGCAAACTTACTTCATAAGGTTAGAGTTGATTAGGACGTATTTTGTCTGTTCAAGTGGCATCTTTCTTTTCCCTGGAGTGCTGGAAGGAACTTCTGCATTAAAACTAATACCAGTAACATTGTTCACATTAGAATATGCATTTATACTAAAAACTATAAATGTTAGCTTATCAGGGGACAAAGTGCCCTGGTGCTTTAGTGATCAAATTAATTAGGATTGTAGAAAAATAACTGAAAAGATGAGGAGAAAATGATAGGATGAAATGTCCTTATTCAGAGTAGTAAATGACTGGGAATTGTGAATTAATTCATAAGAGCTGTGTACCATTTGTGGAAAATTAGAAGACACCAAATGATTGCATTCATCAAATAAGTGATTTGGCAGTTTTGTTTCCAAAGAGTGTAAATTCATTACTGGAAGAAATGAATGAATCCATGAATACAAAACAGATATACAGAAACTATAAATAGTGAAATGAGTTCATAATTTTAATGCACTGCATTGAATATGTTTCTATACATTACCTTGTTTGACTTAGCTAGAATAATGCAGCAGAATTTGGTTGGTACTGATATGTGCAACCAAAAGGGAAAAGATACCAAAGATTATTAATCTTCACTGAAATGTAAATAGTACAGTTCCTGCCAGTCCAATCAGCAATAATGCATGCCTGCTGAAAAAAACCAAAAATCTATTTTATATTAATGCATTAGAGAACCATCTAAAAGATGAAAGTGAGAGGTCAACTGTAAGAAGAATTTGGAGGCAACAAGGACATAGAATGTTGCAGTCAGTTGTGAACCTACCATGGCCAAGTTTAAATACAAAACATACTGTAAATTCAAATGTCACATGATCACGCAGTATTAAGAATTAGCAAAGACAAGCATTATAATTCATTTTGTCAACTAAGTTTTAGAGAAAAACTAACTATATTAATGTCTCTTTTATCCAATGAGCTTAAAATTGCAAAATCACCTGTCTGTTCTCTCTAACCTCTTAAAATTTCTAGGTAAATCTAGAAGAAAATTTTGAATGTTTGTGAGAAAAATATGCTTGAATTAATACCTTATTTTCCATGCAGAGTTATGACCAGAAAGGCTACTAGTACTCAGATAAATGATGTAATTTTCTGTAATAATGTGATCTTACAAGATAGATGGTGTATAAAATGGCCACTTCTGTGTATTGTTCCATATCCAACACAATCTGTAACACTTCATTATTGCACAAAGGTGGTTTCAGCCTTGGAGGCATAAATGATGTAAAAAAGCACTAACTTGTTTCCCAGAAAAGAGGGAACTGCTCTATTACAGGTGACTTGTTTAGATAAACAAATATTGCCAGCATTTTCAAAGCAATCCACTATCATGTCTGTAACATTTTAGGGATGAGTGTGAGACCTGTGATCACCAAACTCTATTCCTTTATCACCTCAGATGCTCTGTGTCATTCTGCTAATCATATTATACCGGTTCCATCTTCCTGGACAGTTAGATTATTGCAAAGCTCCAGCAGGCAGAACTGGGATATACGTTATGTTGCCTTCAAAACTCAGGCGATATTAAAACAAAAGGTGTTGTCAGTCTTTCAGTAGAATCAGTGTGTTCTTAAACCCAAAGAGAAGGTTAGGGGTGGATTCCAGGTATTTAGTGTAGTAATCCTTAAAACTGGATGGCTGCAAATAGAGTTGCGGTGCTGGCATTCATTTCTGAAGGTGAGGAGTGTTAATGACTTTGGATGGCAGCACTCTATGCTGGTGCTCAGACTCTGCCAGTAAAACTCTGAGAGACAGCTCAAATATATACATTTAGTTTTTCTAATGTGTTTTGCAGTGGGTGAGTGAAAGAAATGCACCCTGTCCTGAATTACACATTTGCACTGAAACTGCTATCCGAAGAAATACCTTGTTATAGCAAATGTTTCCTCATTGCAGCCAGAGGTGCTCTGATAATGAAGCATTTTCTTCTACAAATGTCTAAAGGATATTGTACTGCAAAGATGGACAAGGTAAAATTGGGACTTTAGGTATTTGTAACATGCCAGAACATTAACATGTTAAGGGTAAACAGGTTCCTTTACTCTGGGTTGGCACACAGGAGAAGAACCAACCAGATATTCTCAAGGTGTCAAAATTACACTAAAGTTTACTGGCAAAATAAAAAAAATCAAGGAACTTTGGCAAAGGTTTAAATACAACACCAAATTCCATATAAAATACTTCTAGCATTAACCTACAGGTCAATCCATTTAACCAGAAACCTTTAAACCCATAAGATGTTCATTCACCCAAAATGTTCCATGAAAAGAGAATTAGGAGAAGAAGAAAGAGAGAAAGACAGAAAAGGTATAGAAAAACACACGTATGGCTACCAACTGGACAGGCTCTGGGCTGGGGGTGGGGCATTTCACTGCCTCTTCCAGGGCAGGGCCTGACCTGCCCCTCCCACCACAGACACACACAGGCATTTCAGGCATCCCAAAATGTCTTGAGACATCAATCTTTTCCGGTCTCTGACAGCATTTGGCCCGAGTTTTCTGGGAAGAAAGAAAAACAAAAAAAAAAACAAAAACAAAAACAACAACAACAACAAAAAAAAAAAAAAAAAAAAGATTTGCAGATTTGATTCTGTAGCAAAAACATGTCCTCATTTCCTTTGGCTCTTGAGCAACATATTCTGAACTTTCCCCAGTATTAGTTACCTCTCTAATTAAGGCCAGAGTAATCAAAAGAGCCCTTTCTGAGGACTTTCTCTTCCTGGGTCCTTCTATATGAAAGACAATCTTTCAACTTTACAGTTCCACGTTTCAAGAACTCATAGGAATGTCCCAAGAAACTCCAGGACCTACCTAACCAAGATGTGCTAATTATATTTGTTCCTTCATTTTGCCATTACTGAAGATATTTTAGCAACATGAAAACTAGAATAGAATGGTCGGTTTATAAAAATCCACTTTACATGAATACTAAAGAATTTGCATATAAATAGGTTTTCATATTTAAATACCCTGTGGGTGAATGTGATCCAATACCCCTCAGAAATCAAAATCCTGAACTGTCTCATTTAAAGTTTCCCTGCTGAAAATAAGGTGTTGGACAGCTTTTGATTAACATGACATTCCTTCCTGGAGAGTGCTTACCAGACCAACAAATCACAATTCAATTAAGCTGTGCCCCATCCTGTACTTTCAATGTCTTCTTCGTGGTTTCCTTTTCCAGCATTCACACCCCATTTTTCCCTTGATTCATTTTGCAAGACTTCACATGTAAAGTCCCGTGAGAGGGGCAAATGAGGAACATTTCAAAAACCTGATTGCAGATCTTGCTGCTTAAGACACAAGCATTGCCCGTGTCTGCCATTGTGGCAGCTGACTCATTAAAAATAAGGTGAAGAAGTAACTATTAGGCTGCATTTACATTTCTCCAAGTGCTTTGTTTGCTCCCCTATAATTAAAGAGTGTATCAAATTTTTCATTATCAAATCCTATTTTTAAGGCAGCAAAAACTTAACACGAAGCCATGCCAGGCCTTTCCAAGCAGCGAAAAACCCAGCCCACTTTGTGCAGGTGACAACCTGATTAAAGCTGGGGTAACACAGCTGGAAGCACAGGAAGCCACAGGAATCACCAGCCACAGCCCATCTGTGGAGCACAAAGACACTTGGGGCAGTATTATCTGCACTCTTCCAGGACCTAATGCCTTCTTTAACACCAACCATCTCTCCTGCAGCTTGTACCTTTCCCCACTAAAGTGTGAATACTTTGATGTCGTTTTGCAAGGCTGGTATTCCCATGTGCATTCCCATGTTTGCCCTGCTTTACACATGCTCTAATCTCCTCGAAGAGGTCTTTGCAGCAGCAGCCCATTCCCCCAGCCCCCATCCCAAAGCAGCCAGGGGATGTGTGCCTGTAAGCTCCTGCATGCTGATCTGCTGCATGTCCTGTGGCCTCTCCTCTGGCTCCACCTGCCTCTTTTCTCCAACACCTGAAGGCAATTTGAGAAAAGTACTGTGTGAAATTTGCAGAGCAAGTAGCTTAACATGGCATAAAATTTGCATTAGCTTTTAACACTAAACAAAGTCTTAACAGTTGGACTAATACCTTGAACATTTTTAGATGCTGCAAACCAAATCTAGGTGGGAACCCAGCAGCCAGGGGGAGATTGTAGGGAATTTACATAGCAGTGTTTGCTGAGAGGAATTGAATTCAGTATTTTGGTTGATTATCTTGAGGATGTGTATATATATAGATAGATAGATATAGATATATTTTCCAATAAGCAGGTGAAAGATGTGTTTTCTATATACTCTGTGCACGTGGAGTGCTCACAGTATATGGGAGCATGGAGCTGGCTCTCCAGGGGATCTCCTTTGGAGAATGCACCTTCCCAGGGTACACCGAAGCCGGGAAACAGTGACAGTGCAAGTAGGGAGACAGCAGTGGATGCACCCTTTCTTCTGCCAGCTGAAGTGCCACACACATCTGAAGTGACCTTGGGTCAGATAAAGTGGGAAACACTGCAGGATTTTCCTTTTATTTTGTTGCCATCAGGCAGGAGCCTGGCAAACACCAGCAGCATGGGGGACAAGCACCTCCCCCAGTACCTGTTTGTCTGTGGGAGGAATGATTGCAGAAAGGAGGAAGAAAAATGGAGTAATATATATTAATTTGGAAATTACTGAATTGCATGCAATTATTTTTGATTCAGCTCCATTAGGCTGTTAGGTGTGAGGGTCTGTGGTGTACCCTGGATGGGCTGCTGTAAATGGATGCAAAGCACGACATCCATCTTCAGTCTCTGAGTCTGTATGAAGGCTTTTTTTTTTCCACTGGCTATGTGCTGTGTATATTGGGAACACTCAAGCTTTGATTAAACTAAATTCAATCCCCAAATCTTTCTAATGAACTGTAAAAACTCACTCTAATTTACATTCAAACATCACTGTGCTCTCCATATTGTAATTATATTAGTAATGATCTATCAGAAGGCTTCTTAAGTTTTATAGGAATTTACTTGTAAATTCCTATTCTTTTTATTATAAAAAATATGGAAAAGAGATAAGGGGGAGAAAATCAGGCAATGAGAAAGGAAATACAGATAAAGAAGGAAGCTAAGAGGGGAGAAAAGAATCTTGGAGGATAACAAGAGCAGAAGAAACTGCACTAGCATGGCAATGTAGTTGTAAAACCTTATCAGAATCTCTTTCTTGCATAAGTAAAATATCAGAAGAAAAACTATTTGCTTTACCAGAGTAGCAGCCTTTCCATTTAAAGTTAAGGTAATCAGAGAATAAATAACATTTAATATTAATAATAACATTAGGTATATTGCAACATAATATACAAACATACTATTATTCTCTGTGCAGTATGAAAGCTGCCTTCTGGAAACTACATGGAGTTAAATTCTATCTGGCTATGAAATTACCTCTGTTCTAAGCCAAGCTCTTGGGACAGGTTTAAAATGCTAATCCATTTTCTTTTTTCTCTCTGCTTTTGATGAACAATTTCTCATGCTCATTTCATTGAGTAATAATGTCAAAGTGTTCAAAACCCAAGCATTTCAATTATAAGCATATCCCCAGAGATAACGCTAGTATAAAAGTAATTTTTTATCTGATTAGGATTTGAATTGTTAACTCTTCATGGTTTTTAAATCAAAATTTGAAAACACATAGTAATAGTTATGGTATCTTGGCAGATTAATGTAGTATGTCATGTTGTATTTCTGTCTTGTGGCTTGACATACAATACACACAATTTCATTTTTATTTAAAAATGTTCTTGTTCTTTGTGATGTATAATCCATTGGAAAAAATAAAGCTACACATTAACAAAATTGCAAGAATATGGGTCTTCTCCTGACTCATTTTAAAGTACTATAATAAAAATTAAAAGCATAATATTATTTTCTTTTTTGCTTTAAAACTTTGGTCTTAGTGCTTTTTCTCCGTAGAATGTTCTCTCTTTTCTTAACGTTTAGTTAAACACAGACAAATATTGATTAGACCTCTTTTTGAAATGGAATTCCTTCTTCTGTATCTTTTCTTTCTTGAGTAGGTGTTTGAAAATTCTGGTTTTAAACTAAAATTTGGGGTTTGTTTCCCTCTAAGCAGTTTGCAACCATAATGTGAAAAAAAATTAGGAAAAAAGTTGCCTTGTTTTGGTAGCATTCTTTTTTTTTAAGGGATTACACAGACATTTCATTATCATTGATATTATTATGCTCCCAGTGATTTCCTATGTTGTCTTAATTCCTGTTAAGTTACTGAGAGACAAAGCAGCTCTTGAGGATCAACATAGCATTATTTCTCAAATTATTATTCTTATTTTCCTCTTTATTGCATTTTCTTTCTCCTAAACCTTGCCACTAAAAGGGTTATTATTGTTGTGACAACAAGATGGGATAAGGAAAAATTTATTCAAAGTCACAACAAGGGTTTAAGGAGAGGCTGACACAGCCAAAGGGACTGACAAGGGCAATTAACTTAGTCACAGAGTGCTGGATGTATGGGAAGATGAACGCAAGAAATGGGAAGACTACATTTAAAATTAGCAAGAATAACTTGTGTAAATAATGTGTGACTGAAGTACAGGACAGGTCTCTACCTGCAGGCACTGACAAGCTTTTAGACATAGGACAGCAACAATGGCAAATAACTTGCTATTCCAGGAGAATAATTATCGTCATGTGATGTCTAATATGACATGTTGAAAATACCCTCTGTTTTTTCTGCATTTAAAATATAAGAGCTTAATAAAATGTGAACAAATGCACGGGAGAAGATAAGAAACACATGGCAGTGTTGAAAGGCCAGCCCTAAATGTGTGCAGAGGGATTTGGGGCTAGCCAAGGAAGGTAGTTCTAGCATGGGGAGCTGGTATTGGCTAAGGTCGACCAGGAAGTTTGTTTTAATTTAGGAATTTTTTCATTATGTAGAGAGAGGACTAGTGCAGTATTAGAAGTTAGTAATTAGAAATTTGAGGAGCAGTGACCGTATTTGAGTCAGCTGTGCAAGTCCAGGCTACCTTCACTGATACAGGGGAGAAAACAGTGAGATTAGCTAAACATTACACAAACACTAAGAGATTTGATTCAAAACATTTTGACTAGGCTGTTTCCATAAATAATCAAGTTTAAGAAAGAACAGAAAAAACAATCAATCATTCTCTTATGCTGTGAGTGCATATTTTTGTTTTGTGGACAGTTAAAAGGATTTTGAAGTTATATTTAAATATAAACTTTTATGAATTAAAGACCCTAACATGTTTTTCAAGCTTACTTTAACCTAATTTGGGAACTTACCTGTTAAACTGATATATATAAAAGACTGAAGCAGTAGAAACTGTGTCCAATGCTGCTGAAGCTGTTTACATCTGTCTTGGCAATTGGCTTCATTTCTTTGAGATGACAGAGTGTCCTTTTTCTGACAGCTATCATATATTATTATGCAGATCCACAATGCCATATGGAAGCATGAATGATAAAATGCACTTTCATTTAAGCCAATATAAATACTAGTTATTGGCAAACTCATTCTTTTCATCCCTGATCTTACCTCTCTGGCGATAAAGAAAAAGTGAGACTACTTGTCCAAATAGTTAATACATAATTTAAAAGCAGGGTATCAAGAGCATTATGAAAAAGTCCACATACAAATAGAAATCATATTTGTGTACAAATACAAATTAACTTTGGAGGCACCCATCTTTTGTGAACAGATAATAGTAATTGTTTATATTGACATGCAGCAATTTGTAGTTTGAATTAGAGGAGCAGATAAATAATTTGAATTGGCAGCAATATATTCTGCTTTAAACTTGGGGGGATTTGCTAAAGCCTCAAAGTTCAGCTATCATTGTCTTGAGAGCTTAGAGGCATTAAGAGTCCAAGAACTGAAATCAAGATTTAGCACACTTCTTGGAGGATTAAGAATACCTCAATGGAAAATAAATCAATGCTGTAAGTAAAGGTTTTTTTAAAATCCAATACTTAACAGGTAGTGTAAGGGAAAGTTTAGATGTCTCACTGAAGTACGTGCAGGTCAGTGGCCCCTTGGAAAAAAATAACCAAGTCTTCTGTATCCTTCTATCTCAAGAGGAAAAAAAAAAACTTGTGGGTCAAATTTAAATTTATTACTATTAAAAAGAAGTAAGAGAATGTTGTTAGTATTTCAGTAACAAGTTTCATATTCCTTATTCACAGAACTTGGTACCCATATTTCAAAAATAAAAGCAGCTTCTCTATTAACTAGTGTGTCAACCAATGAGAACCTGTTTTACATTTTTTCATTGCTCTGTCATTTTCAGCCAAAGCCAACAGCAAGTTAAAAGTCTCAAAGATATGCAATTCCTTAAATTTCCATGAGAAATGATATGTACATAGAAGTTAGGGTCCACAGTCTGGGAAAGCCTGCAAGGTAAGCTTTTTTTTTTCCATGTGGTGTGCTGGTTCTCCAGACAGCAGGAGCAGTGATATATTAAGGAATGCTGCCCTTCACAGAGGAAGGGAATATGTATGAGAATTCAGACCTCAAATTGAACCCTGAAGGTAATGTCATTTTCTGGTGCTGTGTTCCAAAGTGCATGATTGAGGTATGGGAACAAACTGCTGAGGGAGAAAGACTACTGTGAAAGTTGTAATTATTGTCCCATAAAAACAGTTTGAGTTTGCCAAAAAATCCCCCAAAATCACTGAGGTCACACAGGTTGATGTGTAAGATATTTTATGAAGGGTAGATTCCAGATCTCTAGCATGGTGCATGGCATCACTGAGGATCTGAAATACTCTCTGCTCTTAACACACTGCACAGCAGTACTTGGGATTCTTAAAACTGAACACTGTATCAAAGGTAAGACTTGTATTTGAAAAAGATAAATAAGAACTTTGATTGTTCTGTGTTGTACAAATATCTTCTGAAATAATGAAAGCAATGCTCCAAGAATGATAGGCACATCTGTGAGTTAAAGATACGTCATTTTTTATCTCATAACCACAATAAAGAATAATCCGAATCTGAATCTGCATTTTTAATTCTTAGCCGATTCTACCATTTCCTTCTGTTTAATGGTGGCTTCCTGTGTACTTGAGGTTATTCATGTGGAGTAATGAGAAACCTCAGGAAGACTCCTTCCTTTTATTCTGAAACTGAGCTAACAAAAAATGTTCTTTTCAGTCCTCAGGTGGGTACCTTTATGTCAAATCCAAGCAGAGGCAGAAAGGCTTGTTCCTCAGGAAACTACAGTACCACTGAGCCTGACACAGTGCTTTAACTGCATTTGTCAGGACGGCTGGTGGGACAAATGGATCATGGTGTGGTTTTCATGCTTTCTCTTGTTTATGAATTTGTTTTGGAGCAAAGCCACCCATACTGTAAGTCAAATTGTCAGTTCAACAGAGAACTCCAAATAGCTCTGCAAGGCCAGGTTTGAATAAGATTCTCATATAATCTGGTTGTAATGGTCCATCTGGAATATATATTGCAAGAATCCTGCCTTTGAGGTCTGATCTTGTAGATTGAAGCTAAAGAAAATTCTGCCTATAATAAAGCTGGTGTATAATAAATAGCGTAATATCTGTGTAAATTAGTTTTTGCTAGATACATTTTAATATCTTCAACCTCAGACATCATGTGAATTCTTTGCCCTGGCTTAAAACAAATTACCAAGCCTTGCCTGAGTGGTAGCAGGAGTAGTTTAAAATCAAAAAGACATTCTATCTGCATCTGCGTGGCAGCGCCTGAGTAACAACATGGGAAGTATGAAATCAGAAAGACATTACATCTTTGCAGGTTATTGTTACTAACATTGCTGGAGGACTAATTGGATGTGACTCAAACTCCTCGGGAGAAGATTTGTCATTCTGTCAATCGTGTTGGGCTGCATTAGATAGCAGAGCTGGTGAGCTGTCTGTTAATGCTTGGGAAGAACACGTCGTGATGGTGTGATTGAGCTCTGGAAATACTGACTAAACAGTTTTTTATATCTTTGTGGCTGGTTAAATGGAGTGATAAATATCTCTAATTTCAAAACTGCAGTTTCAGGAAGATTAAAACCATAGCAATACTCCATTGGCTATCATATTGCAAAATAAACTGTGTGCAGGACAACTTCCTGACCTGAAACCTGCAAAACTTAAATGCAGAATAATTTTAGATGCTACCTTCTCTAAATAAGAAGGCAGGCAAAATACAGGTAATTAGATGACAGCTATTCTGGTTGATGCTAATTTCAGATTTTTAACCAATTTTTCACTGAAATTTTTCAAAGTAGAAATGATCTTTAAAGCCAAAACCTTGTCACTTTTATGCACGTCATTCAATTAAATTTAAAACTAACATAATGAAACTACTGTTTTCTCCAGTGACTGCTGAATAGAAATTATTTCTGTAATGTTTAGCAGGAATAACTGGAATTTAACTTCTGTGGCTGTAGAAAAAAATAGGTTTTCAGTATGGAAAGGGAGAGGCAGGAGAGATCTAATCTAGGATGCAGAAGGATACTGTGGCTTCATAATGCTCCTCTTAAGTGCTTCTTTAGAACTGTAGTAACTGTACAATAACTATAGAAATTATCCAGGTGAAAGATGCCACAAAACTGAAAATAAGGGTACGATCATGCAAAAATTAGGAAGTTGCTGCACTCTCACAAATAACATCCCTGTGTCTTATTAAAAAAAAAA
>VXAC01001429.1:29211-48133 GCA_013399225.1 Rhipidura dahli
AAAAAAAAAAGAATATGGTCATATGCAAAATTGCTTATTAACAGTGAAAACAGATGAATTAAGAAAAAATAGGGATCTTTTGTGCAATGGAGGAGAGGAACATTACTCCTCTTGCTCAGCTTCTATCTATTTGCAGGGATTTTGCAATGGATTTCCATGCTTATGGTAGGTGGGGCTTTGAATGTAATACTATATTGCTTCACTGTAATGTTAGGGCTAGGAAATTTTCTGTACTGTTAAATGAAAGATTTTCATGGGTTTTGATGGTTAATATGGCTTTTTTTTTGCCATCACTCCTTCGTCTAGAAATGTTATATATATTCCTTAATTGTACAGGTTTTTGTATCTGGGTGTTGAGCTATTATTCAAGACTTCAGCTTGGTCTCACTTACTAATTGCAGTAGCCATAAAAAAGCTCTTACTAACTGCAAATTGCCTGTCATTATAGTCAGTTGTTTGAAATCACTGAAGCGTTTCTAAATTTATGACATCTGCAAGGATATAAACTCAAATACTTTAAAGAAGTTATAACTAGTCCAATACGGTTCATCATACCTTGCTCATCAGGTCGCTTATTTCACCACCTGTTACATTTATTTTACTTTTATAAATCTGCATAAATAATTGTTGTGTCTTCATGCCACAGTATTTCATAGTAGCTCATTTTTATTGGAAAACCAGATGTCATCATGTTGCTTTTACATTCAGACACTTCTAAGAGCTTAAGGGCTATAGATATGGATTTATGATTTAGAACTTCAGTCCTCCCAAACCCTGTCAGCAATGGCATTATGGTTCAATTAAAAGTCACCTATCAAAAACAAAAACTGGCATGTACCATATGACAAAAGCTTGTCCTGATAACAGGAGCTGCTAGGCAAAATGATGAATTGCTGCTCTGTGAGGAGCAGAGTTGCAGCCTGGAGTTCGCTGCCCACAGTTTAATTAGGAAGGAAGAGATCCATCAGTGAACTGGGATTCAGATTCTGCTGAAGGATTCTTATCTCAGGTCACAGATAGATGTTATGGTTTGGGAGGGAGGGGTTGGCTAATTCCCACTTCCCCAGGTAAAGGAACAACACAGAAAATTTTAAAGATTTTATTATAAAGCAAAGGGTAGAAACAGATAAAGAAGACTGGGAGAATTTTCCCTTTACTGCCTGAATGATTATATAAGAAAGATGAAATCTTCCCTGCTCCAAGACTTTGTGCTAAGGGGACTAAAGTGCTTGAGTCTGTGAGAAACATGAAAACCAGTGAGTCAACAAATAAATCACACAGACATTGAGACTGGACTGCTGAGTTGTTACATGATTAGTTTTAATTACAGTGGGATAATATGTCATAAAATGGGATTAGCACAGGCTCCTAATGAGTAATATAAGTGATTTTTAGTTCAAATTTATACTTGAATATAAAACAGACTTTGGGCTTCTAGCTTTAAAATACTTTGAAGTTTTTTTCTGGAGAAATGGTTGAAGAAGACAGCAGTCTGGATCTTAACAACACTGAGTTCTGTATTTCATCTAAAGGCCTTTTGTTTTTTATGCCATGCAATGTGTAGTGCAGTCAGAGAATGAAAAAATATAACCAAAAGTTGTGAAACCTGAATTACAATTCTCTATGCAGGGTGTAAAGTAAGAATTCAAAATAAGAATTGCAAATGAATGTGTTGTTGCTGAGATCAAAGGGCATTATGGTAATGATGTAATACTTTCACTCAGCATGAGTTTGTGAATGCTCAGCTCCTTTACATGGGAATTTTGTGGCTCACACCTTCTTGGAAGAGCAGAGATTAAATGCCAGCATCAGGCTGAATCGATGCATTTATGTTCTTTCACAACAGATGTAAATGTAGTTCTAAGATTTAATGAGTTTGAACTTCAACAGACTTCTTTATTCTACTCACCCCTGCGTAGAACCTGCAGGATTATGTTCTCTTCTGGGACATCACAGCCTGCCTTTTGGTGTCTGTTCTGGGTGTTTCTGTAGTCCTTCTAAGAATTTTTTTTCAGATATTTTTATCAGATATTGCAACAATTTGCAGTTGTTTCTGATTTATATTTGCTTTTTGAAAGTGGTCCATGTGGAAAGTTCCTCCACGCTTGACAGCTCAGTTGTTAGGATAGCCAATATCTCAGCAGGACAAGTCCCACTCCAGGGAAACCTTTTTAGTGGTGTTGAATCTTTACAAACACAGAGATGCCTCTCCCTGCCAACCCCTTGTCTGACTGCCTCACATTGGTGCTGTTCATCCTAAGACTCAGTTAGAAAATGCTGATTCTTTTAAAGTGAAATCTTTTGTGGAAATGTGACAATCTGAAGGGAAATTTCATTAAAAAGATAGACTGCTCCACTTTGACTTTTCAGAAAGAGCAGTAGAATTTTCAATTGAAAACAAAATAAAAACACTATGAAATTTTTAAAAAAATATATACAATTCCATTGGCTGCAAATATAAAAACTAAAGCTGATGTGAAATATTTTGTTCACAAAAATGAATTATTTTGAATTATTTTTGCAGCTGCAGGCCTCACAGCCTACTGAGCTTCATCTAACAGTGTTCAATAAAATAGTTTAGGTCAAGGGATGCTTTCATGACTCATTTTGTATTTGTCACCTTTGGTGGTGATCTGTGGAAGGGTTTCTAGCTGTTATTATAATCTCCAGGGTTCAACTTCTTAATTGAAATTACCTCCTGGTAGTTTCACACCAGAAGTTTCTTTAAAGTTTATTTTCTTTCCTTTGAGGCAGGGAATCTCCTCACAGGAGCTCTCCTGTTGAGAAGCTCTGCTGTATCTCACCCTACACCCTGTTTTTTCTTGGGGAGGTACTTGTAGAGGTGAGAATCTCTAATAGACTTATTGTGGCTGTATGTTAGAAGTATTTTTTCCACAAACAGCAAAATTAGGGACACATCTCGTGCAAACAGAAGGGAATGTTCAGCTTATTGAGCACATACTATGGGCCTGACCACGGTGCTAAAGCAGAAGTCATTGCAAAGTCAGCCTTTGCTGGTTGTTGCTGGGTCCCAGGCACCAGCAGCAGCTGACCTTATGGTGAGCAATGAATATGAGCTGAAGCAGAGTCTTTCCATGACATAATGATCTGGAAGGAGAGCAAGAGCTATTCTTTCTTGCTTGCAAGAGCCATTCTTTCTTGCTTGAGAAAAAAAGTTACAGTGGGAGGTGCAGCAACCTCTCTCATCCTTCCCTTATGCTAGCATATTGCTCCAAGGACATTAGAGAGATGAGCTCCATGAGCCATGATAGCAAATGCCAGGCGTGCTGCGGAGGGATTGGATGCATCATTTGCTTACTTCTGGCACCTATTTGGATGCCTGGAGAGGAGCCGTGCCATTCCCAATTTTCTCAGGGGAGCTGTGGATCTGTTCCTCTCTGAGCAGTACAATGTAGCCCTGACTTGAACATTATGACAACTCTTTCTAAATAAAATGATAAATAATTTACAGATTCTCAGAGATTGAGCTGCTGTTTAATACAGCCATTTCTCTTAATCTAAGAATTTTAAAATTCATATTCTTTGTCAAGGGTGGTATGAAGCTGGGCTGTTCCATATAGACAGGTATTTGCAGAACTTGCCTTGAAGCAAATTTCGGATTGTGAAATACAGCTTCTTGGAGACCTGCCTGAAGCAACCACATCAGGGGAAAAAAACCAAAAGAAAACAAAGGGAAGCTTCTGCCTTGTGCTGCCTTAGCTCTGCCTGTAAGAACAGAACAAAAGGGAAAGAGCAGGAGAGCTTCAGCCTGAGAGATCCTGACCTCAAAAGGGACCAGCACCACCGCCCCATTCCCTTTCCAGCTGCTGGGTCTTAGAGAGCCAGTAACAATTTTGGGCACAGATATGGAATACAATAACATTTCGTATCACACAGGATGTTTGGCTATAGATATGAGTGTTTTCCATCTCTTTTTTACTCTGAGCAAATACAGCTGAAAACAGGAAACATGCAGTTTAGCATCCCTATTTAACACCATTGTTCAAAAAAAGATTGGAATTGTTAATATTTTCATATATCTGTGAGGTAGACAAATTTTTTTTTACTCCTATAGAATATTTTAAGATAATGTCTTCTTTAGCCTTTCCCCTGACAATGTCTGTACATAGCCTTTATAACCTACTATTCTACTTCCCAGGGTATTCTTTTATTAAATACACCTATACAAGAATAGAACAGTCACATTTAGCTTAAGGTTTCTTTTCAAATATGACAGGTCTTCTCTTTCCTTTCCACTTAGAATGTCCTACTTTGTGCTGGTATTTTTTTAACAACTGCACTGTGTTGTGCCATTTTTGCCAGCTCAAAAATAAATAATGGACCTTCCATCGACCAGTTACTAAAAGATCATAGTGAAAATATATCCTTAAAATTGGGATGATTCTTAAAATGCCATTATTGTTTCTTATTATATCTAAGTAGAGGGGAAAATTAATTAGGCGAAAGCATCACCTAATGTAGCCATACTGAAATAAGGCTAAAGACTGGAAATGTTCAATAGAATATACAACATAGTTTTTTCAAGTTTAGGCTAAGATAATATTGCCTATGATTGTGTTTCTAAGAGCTTGAAAGAGCTGGTTCCAATTCTGAGCTTCTAGGTTCTCCATGGCATTTTAATTTCAGTTAAGGAAATTATGTGAATGTTTAATTTCTTGGTTTTATATTAATATATTTCTGGAATGTTTATAAAATGTGGTTTTGCTCCTGTTTAAGATGGCTTGGATGCATGAGACTAGAACATGCAACCTGCTCATGTAAGACACAGCAGTTGCTTTGAATATAATAAATAAAAGAACAGAGTTTTTCTGTATGTATTGAACCAAAGACGACAGTTTTCCTATATCAAAAGATGGAATTGACTGCACAGATAATATCTTCAAAAGTGGCATTTATAATCTTATCCTTTTATCACTTCCAAATGTATTAGTGCCTCTATCCTTTGTAGTATGGTTTTAATCCATGCCATGAAGATAAATTAGGAAATTAATAAGGACATCCCACACTACTGGATCAACAAAGGGGCAAATTTATAATGAATAGTGTTTTGCAAGGAAGCCATGATATAAAGTCCATAGGAAAGAAACACTGCTAATGCTGCCTAATTCAAGATGTGGAGTTGTATGATACAATTTTTAATAGCTTTATTTAATGAACTAATAAAAATAAAAGACCCTCTAAGACAATAGATAATACATGTTTATCTAAATATGGGGGTTTTAATGTATCTTCTGCTTTACTTAAATTTGAATTAACAGCATTCCATTTCATATTAAGGATTATGTACTCTGAAATATAGTAAAAAATATTGATTCTTTGAGCTGTATGCAGAATTTAAGTACTAGTCAAATATTCTGGATAAAGGTATTTCCATGGTTATAGGAAATACTTAAAATGCTGACTGAAAAATAACTTGTAGAGTTAAGGCTTCATAAAGTATATAAAATAAAATTCATTAACAGTAAAAATATAAAAATTCATTTTAAATATTAGGAGACATTTTTAAGACAATTAACAAGGTATCTAAATGTTTGTACCAAGGCAAAAAAAAGTTGGGCTTTTCCTTGAAGATATTTCTCATTTATTTGGGAGCTCGTACATCATATACATGGAAGACTTGACTTTATCATGGCTAAGCACTCCTCTCTTTAATGAGAACGTACTGAGGAAATGTAATGTTCCTTTTGGGATAAATGAGTGTAAATGTCAGCAATGTGTCTGGTTAGACAGATTCTTCTGTTGCCTTGTTGTGCTGGAGATATATCTGAAAAGGGGTTAAAAATTAAGAACTGTGCCAATTCTCCCTTTCATGCAATACTAAACACAAAAAGCTATTAAAGTTTTAGTATTGTTAAAATTTTAGCACTCTGGTATGTGTGAGATGGTGTAAACCATATGCTGTACGTAGCACAGTGGTTTCATAAACATTGGTTTATCATTTGTTAGTGGAATTTTCTCAGCTCTTTTGCTTAATTCTCCAGGATGCTTTTGATATTGGGCTCAATTATCTTAGAAGGGCTGAATACTTCTATGATTCTACATAGAATTTTTGTTTAATAACAAAATCTTCAGAGTTTAGACAGCTTAATTGGTGAAGGCCAAAACATTCCTGCCACAGCCCATTTTGGTGGTTACAGCTGTGTGTATTTATGTACTTTGTGAATAAGGATCTGGGTAGACAGAATTTGCCATAAAGCACGGCAAAAAGAATTGGACAGCTGAATTAGATATACCTGTGTGATTTGATCACTGCTCTGATGCAAGAAAATGCTTAATTTTAGCAGGTTACTCTGTTCCCAAATAGATCTGAATTTGACTGTAAGCTGGTACGGATGGTCTTTTTTGGAAATCCAGACGCCAGTAAAGAGCTGTTCAAGCCCCCACTGCAATCTCCCAACAAAACACACTGCAGTTCATTGTTCTTTCAAGGCTTCTTAGCTGGGTGAATTTATGCCATAAATTCACAACTTCAGGCATCCATGCTTGCACCACAGTCACTGTGAATAATTGATGGTGCTTACAAGTTTTGATGATTTAGTACCTGGGCAGGCAAATTTGTAGACTGTCATGTATTTTGCAGGCAAAGATTTATTTAAAGACTGAAATTTATCCAGATCTTCAAAATGATAAATTTGGTACAAAAATCTTTTAACAGAGCATTGTTTGTCCTTCTCTGTACGAAGTGTACTATTGTATTCTAAAATCTCATTAATTCCAAGGAGCAGAAAACACCTTAAGTAAAGACTAAAAGATATTATACAGTCTTGTAAAAGGATCCTTTATACACCAACTCCAGTGTTCAGTTGGGTATTTTGGGGTTTAAGGTCCATGTAGTTTGTGTTACTTTGCAGTTGACTGTCCTCAAGTTGTAAGTTGTTTGATGTACATCACTCTTGTCTGCAAAAATAATTGTTCTGATACAAGTGCCCCACAGTTATACTCCCAGGAATGAAAACTATTCCACTCAACAGTACAATAATCACCAGCTCTTTGGAACATACCGAAACTGCTGTTATTAACTTAAGGGGTTTCATTTGCAGTTTAAAGAAAAAACTTTACTTCCAGTCACTGATAACTGTTCATCGTCACCACGTAACTGAGGTTAGTTTGGGGAACTAAAGTATTGCTTAGCAGTGTGAGGATTCAGCTAAGCTGCATCTCCCACTGTTTCCTTATCTTCCAGGCTACCAGGCACTGGCTGCTTTTTTATCTATAGGAATGATCTACTTTTATTTTTTGTTGTGTTTTTCTCTTCATAGTTTATTTTTGTGTCTCGCATGTAAATACCCCTGAAGATAAAAGAGAGTGGTGGGTTCATGGGTATGGTTTTCTCATGGTATGAAGAAAAAAAATTAGTCAAGGTGACTTAGTCTGCTTCCTTCTCACCCCTGGAATTGTTCAAAGCCAGGTTGGATGGGATTATCTATGTTGTTTTTCAGCAGTGGTAAATTAACAAGCTTGAAAGATGTCTGTCATTTGTAATTTGCCTTAATTTATTTTTTTATGTTTACTTAATGATGTTAAATGTACAGTTCAATTTTTTTATAAGTGCTATTGCCTTCCAAAGAAACAAAAACAAATGGAGGGAATGTGTATCCAGCTCTGATTTATCAGAGACCCAGAAAGAGAAAATGGCTTGTTTCAATAATCAAAATGGTGCTAGCTTTGAGGAAGCAACAGAAACAACACATGAAAAATGATTAAAACCGATTTTGAAAACTAAAAAACAATAGGAAGGCTGAAAAATAAAGTGTTATTGTCACTAAGTAAAGAGATAATGTGTTTAAGTACTTTCCAGCACAACGAAAGTGCAGAGTAACTGACTTAGTGTTCTAATTAAAGCCTTGTCCCTTACCAACCAAAAAGCATCTTTTACTTGAAAGATGATTTAATGACCACGACATGATGAAATACATATCCAGGTTAAAAGCCATCCAGATTAGCAGAACATTGCTTCTGTTTACAGGCTTGGTGCTCATGTCCTGCAATTGATCAGAGATCAGCATTAATAAATATCTTCTTGACAGGAAACCATACAGCAAATTGTTGAATGCAAGTCAAGATTTGGTTTGTATAAAAACAATGAAGAATAAGAAATATTTTTAAATGGTAGCAAAGAAACCCCCACAACAATCAAAACTGAATAATAAGAGTGTTATCCTGTGTCCCAGTTCTCATTAATTGCACTAATAGTTATTTTAGGAATCCATAAGTGTCTGTAGAATGAGCTAAGAGAGCACACAGCCAACAGCAAAAAGGGGGAAAAAAGTATTTGGTTTTGCTGCCTTTTGGAAAAACGTTGCCGTTGCACTTCTCGTAGAAAAGCTATTAGAGTGAAGGGTCAGGGTGTGAAGGAAACCTTAAAGATTGTCTATTCCCACTCTCTGCCATGGGCAGGGATATATTTGCCCACATCAGGTTGCTCAAAACCCCATTCAGCTGCCCTTGAACATTAACAATTATAGGGCATCCACAGCTTCTCAAGGCAAACTCTTCCACCTGTATCCCACCGTGTTCATAATGAAAAATATGTTCCTTACAGCCAGTCTAAAAGCACCCTCTTTCAGTTTAAAACAGTTGCTTCTGTGCCCTGTAACTTCAGACTTTGCTAAGAAGTCTATCATCCATTGAAAGGCTGATAAATGGTCTCCCTGAAGCTTTATTCTTTCCCAAGCAGAACAGCCCCAATGTCTCAGCCTGTCTTCACAGGAGAGGTGCTGCAGCCCTCTGACCATTCCTGTGGGCCTCCTCTGGCCCTTCTTCAACATGTCCACGTCTGTCTTGTGCTGAGGGACCCTAGAGCTGGATGTGGTACTCCAGGTGGAGTCTCATGAGAGCAGAAAATCCCCTCTTTACAGAAATGCTAGGACCATGTCTGAGATATGATTTTTATTGCTTCTTTATATATCACAGGTCAATAGACAGAGTGTCTGGAGATGGAAGTATGTTTTTTGAAATAAATTTACTTTGTGGCTATTGCAATGTAAAGAGTTCACTTATGTTTACAGGCTGAAGAAAGGTTCTCAATATGAGCTGATCGAGAGCTAATCAGATCAATGAGCCAGTCCAGGAACTGCACACCAAATTGAACCGGCTGCTTAAGCCAACACCTGTGCACACTGTACTACAATGTTCTTCAGTAAGAACCTTTCACCATATAAAGTCAGCCAAATACCTTATTCTGGGAGAAGAGTCTGTATCTGCAAGCCAGAGAGAGGGAAAGGCGTTAGCACCGTTGCTGGTAATAAATAGACTGCACCACTTGCGTGGGCACCTGCAATGATCTGTTACAATGGCACAGAGATGATCAAATTTTCACATCAAAAGTGGAAAATAACCTTTATCTGGTCATGAATTGATACCCAATGCACAGATTCTTGTTTCAGTGTTTGTCAAAGTATATGAAGCTCCTAAATTTAACTTAGTCAAAATAAATGGCAGTATTATGAAACCATCTGAAACACATTGGCCAACACAAGAAAATTCTTATTATAAGTCACTGACAGTTACTTTTCTGTACAGATGGCTGATTTAAGCAACTATGTGTCATCCATAATGAAATATTGCTGAAGATTTTTGTCATGAGTTAATTTATGTTTTCTTTATTTCACTGATTACCAAGCAGGTGATAAGATACATGCTTTGACTCAAGGTCTGCAGACTGCAAGATTTCTTGTTATATGGGGCAACTCTCCAATGCTTGTGAATTACAAGGCAAAATCCCCTACTTCTTAATCTTTCTAAAGGGCTCTAGATAATTCTTGTTACATAAAGATACCACAGTAGTGTTGCTGGAGAAGAAGAAAAGCATGTGGTTTGTGCTTACCTATGCCTGTAAAGATACCCATGCATGTTGATGTGTGGATGTTCTGATGGAAGAATGGTTGCTGAGACTTGAGTTCTTGTACATTTCTGGTCTGTATTCCTAGAGAAAAGCATACAGAGGCCAGGTTCCTGCATGGTATATACCCTGTATAGACAATGTATGATTTGGTTTGCAATAACCCTCTGAAATTAACACAGACTTCTTCTTTAATAGGGCTGTGATTAATATTGGGTCATCTGAACCTGCCCTTGTTGTGCAGCAGGTGTAGCACTAGTAGGTTAGTCAGTGGGAAACCTCAAAAGGTGTTTGTAAGGCAAACACTGTAGCTACAAGCTCCCTGCACTCTTGCCCAGTTGGAGTATTGTAGTATGGGTTAATAGAAGATCACTTAAATTTTTAGAAACTGAGGATTAGGGGATCTTTGGAGCTTCTGTTCCTCAGTATAGTTTATAAGTCTACATTTATAAAATTTCTAAGGAGTTATCAGATGATGTTTGTTTGGGGAAATAAAGTTTTTCAAGTGTAAAAATCCAGCAGAAGGGGTTTTTTATTGAGACAGTTAAAGTTGCTGTGCAAAAAGAATAAGGAAAGTTAATGTATTTATATTAATATATAGCACTAGGAAAGAATAATTACCTGTGAGAGATTTCTAGGAGCGTGTACATGAACCCCTCAAGATAAGCACTTTCTCCTTCAGAAGCTTCAAATAAAAGAAAATAAAAAATCCAGTTACATTGGCAAACTTTCTCTCAGAAGGCTCTTCACAAAATCTGCAAACTTTTGTCTCCTATCTTGAAAAATTCAAATCTCTTCCTTTGACTCAACAAAATCCTACAAAAACTTCTAGTCTTTTCACAAGTGTTCAAAGGAGCCTTTGCTAAGCCAGAATGTCATAAATGAGTCTTGTCTTGGAGACTCTGAGTATGATTTAGGTGTCCTCTCTTTAGGCTGCATCTTTCCCTAATGGGGTTTCATATTATGTTGAGTTAACTGGGATGGATCACACTTGACAATGTTTGCCCTGCCAATTCTGCTAAGCTGTGAAATAAGGTTTATTATGTGAAAACAGCATTCTATAATAAAATTATTATACTATTATGTCTTTTTTTTAAAATAATAAAATACTTAAAAATGTACTGGGGGTTTTACAGAAGGAACAAATATCTGAAGAAATTATAAAGGAGGCAATGCTTTAAATATTTAATGAAAAATAAGGAAAATTTAAACAAGAAAGCAATGCAGCCTGGCTGTTTGTGAGATATACATGCATTTAGTTAACAAAACTCTATCCTGAGGAAGAAAGCAATCACTGTATTTGGGAGAAAAAAGCCTCATATTTTTCACACACTTGGTTCAACTCAGGTTAATCTTTTTAGAGAAATGTTTTATTTTTCAGACACTGAGAGCATTATAGTTGTGTCACAAACCATGATGACTTAGCAATTACATTCCAAACAGTAATTGGGGTGTACTTCACTAAGATTTTGAAGAAAAGCTTTTCAGCAAAGCATCCACAATGGAGCAAAATATTCAGTACTCCAATCACAATGGAGTTACAGGTGGTGACACTGGTGGGAACCTCAGCCTTTAAAGCAAGCAGATCTTCAGCACCTGTCTTCAGAATTAAATCAACTGCCTGTAAATATCTACTCCTGATGTCCTGAATGCAATGGCACAATGTTATGGCTCTGGTTTTTGGGATCTCAAATCTATCACTGAGACTGTGGCAGCAGTGCAGAGATTCCCCAAGGCATCTTTTCAGTGACAAAAGGCAGCTTTGTGGCTCTAGTTCCTACTGGGTTTGTGAACAGTGAAGGAAAAGAAATTTATTGCATTAAAAACAACTTATATAAATACAAAAATGTCCTTTGAAGGGTTCTGGAGTACTGTGTCTTACCTCTGAGATGTGGAAAACACAGAAGTAGCTCTGTATGAAAATACGGATTTGAAGAAAACTCTGTAGAGAAGGGAAGCAAAATGACTTCAAAAACAGCTTGGTGTTTGGGGTTTCGCATCTTCATTTGATCTGCTTTTGGTCACAGTGCAACCCTTAGAGAAAGCTGGTGTTCTTGTTAGCAATTTGAATCTCTTAACAGCAAACCACAAAACTTTCCATTTAGTGCTCTTCTGTTTTCACTCTCAGTGTTATGTGGTCAAAGTCAGCCCTTGCCCTTGTCCCAGCTTAGGTTTCTATTGTTCTGTGAGTGTCATTTTGTATTTTTCACAGGTATCACATGCATTTGTTGTCACCTTTTCTCATTATCACTGCAGGGATCAGTGCACACAGGTTGTTGTCTCTGAAATGAAGCCTTCAGCATTTCCCTAACTTTCACCTGGGACTACTCGGAAGAGTTTTCTAAAGAACCATAAAACTTGTATAATTATGCTCTCTGATCTTTGTATAATTATGCTTTCTGATCTGAATTTCATCCACATTTGATCTTCCACTGCTTGACTCTGTCTCTCCTTTATTTCTAGTGAAGTGCTGATTAGTTCTGATGCACACACCAGCTTGGTGGAGCCAAGGTTCAACAAGACCCAGAGGAGGGATGCTGCCTTCTGTGGCTTGCAGAGGCTCTGGCACGGAATCTTCCTTTGGCTTTAGAGAAACTGTCATAGGAAAGTCTGCACTAGGAGACAATGTCTGAATCACAGATTTACACTCATGCAGCCTCACTCGCTGTATTTTCATTTCCTCGGGGTTTCCCACCCTTGGTCCTGTCTGCAGCTCAGTTTTCCCTCTTAAGGGATGAAATAATCGTTGCTGGATAATAAGGGATGAAATAATGAGCTAGTTAATAGAGGGTGGCTTTCAGTAGTGTTCTTGAATCAGGTGTGGAACAAAAATTGAAACCACACAGCATTTCTAGTAGGTTTTGATCCAAGAGTTTTAGCTCCATGTGCTAACTCTGGCTAATACTCTTCTCAATAATGGATTAAATATTGTATTAAATGTTTCAGTCTATTAGTGAATAAATCACAGGTACTCTAGAGTTCCTCCTTCACTCGTTTTAATTCCACACTGCAGGCATCTAAAAAAATAAATGTGTGTAAATAACAGGTAAATGGTGAGACAAAGCCAATTTGCAGGAGCAAGGTAAAGTCAAACACAGATTTTGTGTCACAATGTGGTATATTTTAATATAAGAAATCTTTCACTGAACTGTATACACTTAGTATGCAGGGATAGGAAGCTTCCAGGACATATTATGGCACCTTCCAGCATCTAAACGGGACTACAAGAGGGATTCAGAGAGAAGTTTTAAATGGACATGTAGTTATAGGAAAAAGGGAAATGGCTTTAAACTGAAAAAGGACAAATTTAGATTAGTTATTAGGAAGAAATTCTTCACTATGGCAGTGGTGAAGCAATGGAACAGGTTGCCCAGAGAAGCTGTGTATGCTCCTGAAATTGTTCAAGGCCAAGTAGAATGAAGCTTTGAGAAACCTGATCAAGTTGAAGATGTCCCTGCCCAAGGCAGGGCAGATGGAACTAGGTGGTCTGGAAGGTCCAGACCAATCCTGTAGTTCTCTGATCTGTAAATGTACAAGCATATATTTAGGACTTAGGAGTAACTTGCACTCAGGTAACAAGTAGGCACATGCCCAGTTCCTGAGTAGTACCAGTGAGCTGGCAGCACAGAGTTCCCCATGAAAATACTCTGGAAGTTGAAAGCTGCACCTGGCATTCAGTGACTGGCATGCTTGCACTTCTTGGACTAGGGTGTTTTGTTTATCTAGCCATATCCAGATGCATGGCTTTTAATCCTCTTACTCCAGAATTCATGACAGAAGATGTGCTTGTCCACCTTGCCCGTCTATTGGTACATGTCCCAATCAATGAGAATTTTAGGAGGCAAAGAGAGGCAATGTTTTTTCACAGGACAGTGCTTCCTAAAAAACCAAAATAAATGCAGGATCGCTGTAGTGTATTGCTGTGCAGTGGTACCACATGTTGCACAGATGTGCAGATACATCTCCATGACTCCACCAGCCCTCCAAGCCAGCTGTGACACAGTGGCACCCCAGAGGCTGTGCATATACTTCATTCTTATTAAATGTACTTTGTGTTTATAGTCCAGGGAACAGGGAAAACCCACTGAACTTTTTTGAAAGAGAATATACCCCGAGTGTCCTTTTCAGGGAAAGCATTGCTATGCAAGTGGAAAGGCACTGATGATTCTTTTGTTAGTCACACTATAAAAGCAGCTCCTGACAGTGTATCTCTTGCTGCTGTCATTAAGGGAAGACAAATACAAGCATGAACACTGCCATGCTGGCACTCAGCAGTCCCAGTCTGGAAAAACACACAGGCCCTATTTCAATTTCTGCTTTTCTAGTGTTATTTAGTTCATTTAATCAAATAGTTGAAGTCCCAAATATATACTACTTACAGCTAAAATATTTGGCAAAGTGCTGCTACAGCCTGT
Source organism: Rhipidura dahli (assembly GCA_013399225.1). NCBI lineage: Eukaryota > Metazoa > Chordata > Aves > Passeriformes > Rhipiduridae > Rhipidura > Rhipidura dahli. Next base: position 43,489 of record VXAC01001429.1, read on the forward strand.
TTAAAGTGTTTTAAGCATTTAAACACTCAAAGGGTACATAATAAGGTATATACTCAAATGTGTACATAAATTAGATTTAAGAACATGGAGCTGTACAGGTTTTGGAATGCTTGTTAAGCTGCTGCTTTCTCTGTTAATTAAAAGCTCCCACTGCCAGTTTGTTCATATTTTATTAAAGTGCTCCAGTGTTTGGAACCTCTCCATGAACAAATTAATATAAGCAGACTTCACATATGTGTGCATATATATATATAGATGTATATGTAATATTTTTTGGTAAGACAATTCTTTGCTTATTAACCTGCCACCAAATACTAATCTACCAGAACATAGTTGTTTCTGCTCATAAATTTCTTACAAAATCTCACCAATATAGTCTAATGCAGGATTCCTTATGCAGGTATTAACCTACCCATATTTTTGATAAGAATTTTGTATCAGGTATTTTAGAACTGCACGTGTTTTAAGCATTTTTTAATGTGTATATAATTTTTTTACCACAAATATAAGATTTTTTTGTTTTTGTTTTCCTGTAGAATCTAAAAGAATAAATGTCAACTATTACAACAGTAAGATACTGTGTTACACACAAACACTCTAGGCTCTAGAACTCATCTTTTCAGGTACTTCCATAAAAGTATGATAGCTGGGGTTCTGGTTTATGTTTAGCAGAACACACAGAGACACCAAAGCCTTTTTGGCAATAAGCGTGATTTGTGTTTCATATTCCAGACAGGAAAATGTTCAGTTGCTAAACAGAGGTGTGGTGGATTGTACTACATGTGATGTGAGAGGCTGGAGAAAAGGATTACTGGCTCAAAAAACCCAAATGTGTGTGTGGGAGGGGGCAGGGCAAGTTCTGCAGCAGTGGGATCACGTGCTGCTCCACACCCCACACCCTTGGAGTCTGTAGTCCAGCCCAGAACTGCTGTCCATCACTGGCACACTGGAAGCAGTGCCCACAGCCCACCCCTGGAGCCCCAGCCTAACCCCAGAGCAGCTGGATGACCAGAAGGCTCCCCTGGGGGGAGGGGGTGGCCACAGGAGGCCAGAGAAGACAGAACCTATTGCACAAGAGTTGCAGGTGTCCCCATGGTTCTTGGATTTTGTGGCAGCTGACACCATGCTAGGATCCAAGGTGGTAGTTACATTTTGGTTTCCTCCCCCATTTTCTCTCTCCTTTTTTACTCATAATTTCTTCTTTTAATCTGGGTAATTTAGGGTTGGGTGGGTCATGGGTTACTAAGTCAATGCTTTGTGAAAGGTTTTGTTTTGATGAAAATTTTTGTTCAAAATTTTGCCAAACTCCGGGTCTTCTAAACTTTGCCAGTAAAGTTTGGGAGTTTTTAACCTCCTGGGAACTTTTGTTGAGTTTTCCTTTGTGCCACCTCAGGGAAAGAGTAGTAATTTAAGCCCCTTTTATATAACCTTGCCAAGTGAGGAGCGGGGATCAACAGTGGTGGAAAAGGGTGATCCAAAGATGGTGTTTGTTGTAACACAGTGGGGTTATTTTTGCATGTCAGACCTGTCATCTTTTGTGAGTGCATGTGGTTTGTTGTTTTGGTGTTTTTTTCCCAGGTGTTGCAGCTGGAAGGTAAAATAGATGGACTTGTGCTGGGAAGTCAGATGAGATAACAAAACCATTAATGTCCTGGGTATATACTAAAGTATAAGATGAAACATGGGGAAGCTTAAGAAGTCCCTATTCAATTACAGCAGTAGTGCTACAAAGGAGCCTGTGAAAATGCAGTGATTCTGACGCCTTTTAATCTGCCTATGTATTAGTACTTTTTTTAATGTTTGCAGATTTTCTTTTAAAAGAAAACTCCTCTCCCTCCACACACAAAATATCTTAACTCTACAGGGAACTGTAGTTTCAGTGAGTACAACTTTGCTTGCAATTCTAAACCTGAATTAAGGAGTTCTCTGCCAAAATAAGTGCAACAGAGTCTACACAGCACAGAGACACATCCTTAGACTTAACAGAGGACACTTCACATGGTTATTTTAAATACAGTGACATAGAGATTAGTTGGACATTTTGAACTTGCACAGAAAAAAAGAGCTTTATGAGAAATTTGTAATCTTCTGGAACTTGAGGTCCCTTTACATGTACTTTACTGTCTGCACCTTTTTTGACAATTAATGTTGAGAAGTTTCTATGTAAATTATTAACATAATTACTGTCTCTCTTGTTAAAATAGCACTTTTTAATAATTTACCATGTGTAGTAAGCTTTTAATAATAATTGGAAAGGCCTTGGAAAATAACTAAATGAAAATTTGGACTGTCAAGACGTATTGTCAATCTTTGGTTGACTTTTGTCCTATTTCTTTAGTTACATGTTTTTTGCATGGCCCCTTATGGGTGTCTGCGTCACTTAAGATTTTGGTTTTAGTTTATTCTCACAGATAATTACATACAGAAAAATACTTTTAGTATTTAAATCTATTCTAAAACTGTAAATCACATAAAAATAGCTTTACTCTCTCGTATGGTAAACTTTATAGAGAAAATGCTAATTATGGTGTTACAGATACTAGTCTGCTGTAAATGATGGCTTTCATCTGCCAGCACAAGAAATTTTAGTTTACAGGTAAACCAGCTCACGTGAAACATTTATTTTCCAGTACATGTGCTGGAAGAATTATGAGGAAAGCCAAATTAATTCACAAAATTTGAAGCAAAAAAAGCCCAACATCAAGCACTCAAGCAAACAAGTCCATAAAAATTAAGAGTTTATATTCAGGATCCTTCTGAACTTTTGCTTCAGACATCTGGTTTTCTTTGAAATTGTGCATCGCTGTTCAGGACTTTAATTATATTATTTCATAATCTTGTGTGTCTATTGTCGTCTTTGTTACAGGCTGTGCACCTTGAGACAATGGCATAAATTCATTTTGGAAAGAAGGATAAAAACTAGTGATGCACTGAGTAAGAAGTAGTACTGGAGAGAATTTCATGTAGTAACAACCACACCAGTCAGTGTAATTGGCTCTGGCACAGCAAAGATGATCTATTTGGGCAAAGGTTTTTCCTACTGACATCCACTTCCCTATAAATTCCCTATAATTTCTCTGAGAGCACCCAAGGCTTGTCCTCCATAGGTTATAGAATCTTCCATCCCATGTAAAGCCCATGTGCCTTAATACATAAATACCTGATTGTTGTCTCTAAGTGGGAGGCAGGAGTGTTTGGAGAAAAAAATAATTCATATTTAAAATTTCGAGGGTTTTTTTCTGTAATTATGCTGGTAAAAACTCCCAGTAAAGGTGAGGTTTTAAATCAGTTTCTGTTTGTTACAGAGCTGTCCTTTGAGCTCAGTGGTGCAGTAAGGCATTACCTAACACTGGTGATGTAGTGGCATGCGAACCTGCGGCTCTGTAGGGTATAATTTTGGAGCTGTGTGCATGTATTTAGTAACAGAAAGATGGACAATTTAGCCAATTCTGAGACAAAAACTAGAACATTCCTAGAAAAGTGGAAAACTGAACAGGAGCATATCCATTGTCATTACTTTAACCACAGAATCAAAGAATCTAAATCAAAGACTTCTAAAATCATTGAGTCCAACTTTTGACCAAACACCACCTTCTCAACTAAACCATAGCACTAAGTGCTACAATCAAGTCACTTCTTGAACACTTCCAGGTATGATGACTACACCACCTCCCTGGTCAGCCTTTTCCAATGTTTAACCACCTTTTCAGTGAAATTTCCAGATCCACAGAAAACTAATACCAGATAGGTATTTGGCAGTGTTCCCCACCTGCCTTCTCTGTGTTCATTCACATCTGTTGTTTGCTGTGTGGTTTTGTGGGTTTAGTTCCCTTGATCTAGTTTGGGGAAATACAACTGGGTCATAAGCAAGTGTGAACAGTCCTTCAGTTCAGAAAATAAACTCTCTTTTCTCTTCAAAGAAGTATGTGCAGTATGTTTGTAACAAATCTATATGTATGCATTTTTTATGTGCATGTGTATAAATATGTATCCACATGACTTGAGAACTAAACTGGATAAACACTTGAGTCTTTCTCATGCTTTATAGGTTTCAAAAATCCCTTTAATGTACTTCTCCCTTCATTTCACTCCTATTCGTCTCTGCCTTTAACCACTTTTTATTTGTTTCTCCATCTGCAAGTGCTCTTACAGCAGCAAAAGCCCAGTTATCTGATTTTAAATGCTGTGGAGAGATCAGATGAAATGAAAGTTGATAAAAATTTGGATGCAGGCTGCAGCTGCAGCTCAGGAAAAAATGAAGCTATGTGCTGACTACTAACTCACCAGTGCTGGCTTCAGGACTTGCTGGGACTCTCCTTGGCTGGAGTTCATTTTAGTTTGTTTCTCCTGTGACAGCATTTGTCTTTCTGTCACAAGATTATCACCTGCCTTGTTCAAGCTTATCTCCATGCATAGCAAATGTGGTCAAGATCTAGCAAACCTGTACAGTCTCTACAGAACAAGTGAAAAAACTTTTCTGATAGCTGGGGCTGTGAGATGCTGTTGTGTATCTGTAACAGTGAAGTGGTGATGATCATTAAGCTGTAGCTGGGATCCAGTGGGAAAAAAACTTCAAGTAAGCAAACTGCTTGAAGAAAACATTAAAAAACATTAGCCCTGGGGCGGACGCACGGAACCCTCGTAC
>VXAC01001431.1:0-25376 GCA_013399225.1 Rhipidura dahli
AACTTTCAAACCCCAACACATTGCTATCCTCATACACATATTAACACTCAAATACATTTAAACGTCTTAATCAGACTGGTCAAACTATTGTCTCATGTCAGCAATAGCCTCTTGTGACCAAGTAATGTGTAGTGACCTTAGTGACCTCAATAAACAAAGTCTTCCATATCCCATCAATTTAGATAAAAGTCAAGTGTTGCTGTGTGGTGGGTAATAGAATAGTTCACGGCAAAGAAAGAAATCCTGTTCTTAAGTTTTAGATCTTGAGGGGAGGATCTGAAAGAAGTCTGTAAAGCATTTTTCTTGAAGTAACATGCAATAATTAATCCAATATTCAATTAAATAAAATGTAATTCTATAGTTTTGTGATGTACAATCTTCAATAATAAGTCAGTGACTGCCAAGGAACAATTAAGCTGGTTACAGATGATGTACAGTGAAGAGGTTTGTCATAAATAATACTCAGTCATCTACTATGAGCCACATCTGCAGCAGAAATAAGAACACTGCACCAAATACACTCAACCAACACACGGAAAAGGTTGGGCTAGGCATCTTTTATGGTTGAGTCAATAGGTTCTTTTGTGACAGACTATTTCTCACCAGTTGTAAACCAGCAGGAAACACCATATTCTGAACAAATCCGTGTTATCTGCATAGCATCTGGGAAAGATTGATGCACTGCCTTTTACAAAAAAAAAGTAACATGCTACGAAAAGGGAATCATTAAGCGACTGCATAAATCAGGATTCAAGACTTCTGGGAAAAGGCTAAGAAACAACACCTAAAGTCAACACCCAAACCTGCAAAAACAAAAATGAAGCCAAAACAAGTGTCATTAGTTTATCTTGTGCTTACCAAATTAAATGAGGAAATCAAACATTAAAAACAACAGTCAATTTTCCTCACACTACTACGTTTTTCTTTTTTAAATCCCCACAGAACAAGATACAAGTGAAATCACAAGAATAACAGCAAAGGAATTCAAGATTTTACCTGGTGCAAGAACAAGCTATTACAGTGACCATGGACAAGAAAAGCCTAAGGAAACTATCTGGCTTACTTTGCCTCACAAAATAATGACGTAAGATGTACTTAGAAAGTGGTTATGAACATCCAAAGGAGTAAATTTCAGCAAGAAAGGAGATATCTTAATCCAAAACACCACCAGAATCACAAGGTATCAGTCACAGTAGACTGAAGGTGGGTGGATAGACATGTGGTCCTGAAGATCAGAAGAACAATACTCTGAAACAGCTTTAAGACTTAGACAATTATTTGAACATGTTGATTTCTATTACGCTTCTAAATCAGATCCTAATAATTGTAATTAAAAAGTTTAATGTGAAGAATGATGCATTACACAAAAGTAATGCTGTAAAAGCTAATTCACTTGTTCCCCATTTTCAGAGCTAACCACACAAGAAGGATGTCTCTCCAACAACTCTTTTTCTCTCCCTTGTTAATTGAAATCAATATACAGTTGAAAAAACTAACTTTTTAAGCATGAAAAACACCCACTACAACCAAAATGCAAGTAAAATTCTGGTCTTTTCCCACAATAACACAGATAGAATTCAATACAGTACAAAAGCAGAAACACCCTTCTATTCATGAACTTTAAGATTAGTTTGCCTTCAGATCACTTTAATAAAGTGCTTCCTCACACTTCATCTTAACATTACAATTTTTACTTCATCTGCAACCTTTAATTCACTCTGGGACAAGCAAACTTATTAAGTTTCATTTGCAAGGCTTGTTCATAAACTAAAATGTCCACCACGCAGTTCTCACATGAAACAGGGGTATGAAATACACAGATCAAGGGGACCCAGATAAACAAACTAGCTGAAATAGTGTTACAGAGTACATCTTGGCTTTAACACAGTGTTTCACATTTTAATAAAGCTATGTAATTTCTTGCAGCAAATTTAATTTCTTTAATACTTGTTTTTTCCTCTTCTATTTATTTACTAGGAAGACACAGGGAAAAAAATGCTTGCTCACTCTCACACCATTTGTGACTCCTGCCACCACAGTCATGTTAGTCATGGATTTCATGCTCTTCACTCTGGGGCAATTCCATCAAGTAGGAAGACTGGGAGTACGTGGCAGTATTTCCAACCAATAGTGCAGCCTGAGAGCACCACAGGCTAAGCACAGTGCAGAAGCCCTGTAAGCATCTCTTACTCCAGACTGTATCTCTCTGCGTAGCACATCAAAAATGAGAATATACTGCAGTCACACACCAGACCCAGCACAGGATAACTGCAGAGCCACTACAGACAGAATCACATGTATTTACTCTCTCACTTAGCTGGAACACTACACCAGGAAGCAGTTGTGTTGCCAAACATTATCAAGAAAAAGGGTAAGACATGAAGACCGACAGAGACTATTTTTTCTCCGTGCCAGACATCTATATAATGCTGGAAACAGTTAGCACAGACAAAGCATTAAAATAATTAAAATTAACACTAAAATGAAAAATAAAATAAACTAAAATATAAGCTAAACTAAAAATAAGCTACAAAAAAACTAAAAATAAAATTCAAAATAAAAGTAAATAAAATTTTTAAAAAATAAAATGAGGAAGTCTCCAGTTCAAACTCTGGAAAATTTACCGTGTAAGCAGGCTACTTTCACACAGTAGACAGTCACATCGTGTCTTCTTCACTGCTTCTGACAACACAGTAGAAAAGCAAATTCCTTTACTAAAGTATTTAATCTGGCCTTAAATGTATCATGAAAACAAAGGCTACTGAGGTCTGGAATAAACTGGTTACACATAAAACATAATTCACCTCATCATGCCTGGTTCCTTTTAAAGACAAACCTTTACCCAGAATTTCTTCTAGTTTCAACTGTATTCATCAAACCTTTACAGCATTAAAAAAAAAAATCTCTCTCTATTTACACAACATTAAAAATAGCCACAGAGCATCTCTGGAAGGGTACAATAGAGGAATTGGAAAAGTGACTGTTCTGAGAATTCAGCTGGAGGCAATCTCTGCATTGTCTGTGTAAGTGGACAAGAGAGCCCATAGATGGCAGGGCAAAAGAAATCATCTGAATATTGCAAGATGGCAGGGCAAAGAAAGCAGATGTAATAAAAGCATTTGGGATTTCAGCTCCATGTTTCGTTTTTCTACAAACAGGTCAAATAAGAAAAAATTAGGAATTTTCAAACAAGAAAAAAAATAGGCCTGATTATAAAGATACAGAGTCCTGAAAGGACCATGGAATGTAAAATAATATGAACTCAATTTAAATGCTGTGATTTTTTAAAGAGTTTCATTATTCAGTTTAAGTAGCTCTAACTAGAGGAAATACATTTAGCATTACTTTTTTAATATACTTACTTATAAACACTGTAACAATATCACAACTCCTAAGGATCAAGAGCAAACACATGTATTCTTACCTTTTTTTCCCCAGGTCCACACCCTTCACAGATTATAGCAGGAAAATCTCAACAATGCAACTCTATATGACAAAGAGGCCTATGAACTTTAGGCACCACCCTGTAACAAAGCTACCTTGCAACATCTTCTGACGGAAACCTGTCTTACTCTTGTACCACCAGTCTCTAGTCCCATCAATAGTATCAACAAAACTAAAGTCTCACTCATAATTTTCACCTTCACACAATTCTAAATGAGAAGTGAGTTTAATGGCTCACTAATTTTAAATGCAGAAAGAACCTTCTGAAAAATTAAAATAAAACATCCAGAGATAACTCTGAAAGACTAACGGCCAACTTGTACTTTCCTAGAACTTCAAACCAAGACTAATGGCCAACTTTTACCTCTCTAGAACTTCAAACCAAGTATCAGCCTCTGCCCATTGGAAAGATACTGTGGTCCTTTTATCATATTTGTGGTCCTTTACTGAGCTCTCTCCATCAAGTCCCTTTATATTAGGGACCCTGTAACAGTGTTACATAGCCCGCAAGGGTGACAGTCCTCCACATGTCGCCTCAACAGGGCTCCATACAGGACAAAGCTCAACTCCCCTCAACCTGCTGGAAGAACTCTTCGTAATGTCACCCAGAGAGATTTTGGCTTTACTCATGAAGATGCAGTCCTGGCTCATATTTGGTTTACTGTTCAAGAGAACCCCCAGGTCCTTCTCTGTAGCTAGCACATGCAACTGCTATTCCAGAAAATTCAGATTTTCCTTTTACTTCATGAGGATCCTCTATTCATGTTCTTCTGCACAGCAACACAAACATCAAGTGTTTTTATCAGCCAGTTCTCCCTATCTTATATTATCTGCAAACTTGAGGAAGGGAAACTCTGCCCCACTGTCCAGGACTTTAATGGAGATGTTCTACAGCAGGGGCTCCAGTACTGAACCTTGGGGTTCACTGTAACAACGTCTTCCAAATGGCCTTTGTGCCACTGATTACATCCCTGCCAAGCTGTGCCTGACCAGATAGTTCTGGATACATCTCACTGCTCCCTTCTCCACACACACGTGTCAGCTTTTCCACGATGATGTCATGGAAGACAGTATCAAAAGCCTTACTGAGGTCAATATGAACACCATCCATCACATTCTGTTCATCTACCACGCTAGTCACCTCACTGCAAAGGGTTATTAGCTTGTTCAAGTGTGATTTCCCCTTCTTAAAGACATTTGACTGCTCTCACTCACCTTCCTGTCCTTCAAGTATTTGAAAACACCTTTCCAGGATCAGCTGGTGTACCACCTTCCCATGGACTCAAGTGTGCCTGACTGGCCTGTAGTTCCCTGGATTCTCATTCTCATCCTTCCTGATGACACAATTAATATTTGGTCTCTTCTCTTACTCGAGAACTCCTCCCAAAGACCATTAGACCTCTCAAAGATAGTAAGGAACGGAGTTACAATAACATCAGCACTCATGGAAGAATGGAACACCCATCATGGAACCCTGAACATCCTGTCAAGCCCCTTGGACTTGCAAGTTTTTTAAATGCTCCCTGATTCTTTCTTCAGTGAGGGTGGAGAAAAACGCACAGGAGAGCTTGTAGATGACAAGGACATGAGACCAGAGACAGTCCCCACCCAATTTTAAGGGCATTGTGTAACTTGTCCAACGAGTATTCAGCTGGCAGAGACGGTCCCACTGGAACTGAATAGATCCACCCTCAGAGAAGGCTCTTTCACTGAACAAAATAAAGGTATTTCTCTAGTACAGAAAGCTGTCTTCCATACTTAAAACAGGTTTCATTACTATAGGTAAGACACATTTAGTAACACTATTTGTCTGAACTGTGAGAATAAATAAAAACAGCTTTGCTTTTTCATAATGTTCTAACATGAAGAAAGATAAAACAGTGCCATTACTATAATAAGAAAAAAACAGGCCAATAACATAGTAAAATAACCAAAACTCTCACATTTTAAAAATTTAATCTACTGAAAGTTGTGGGCTTTTGGAACAGATTTACCATAGTGTAACTACATCCTATTGAAACGGAGCTCACCAAGATTTTATAGGAAAAACAAATTTTAAAATAAAGCTAAAATTGGAAAAAAAAACAAACCAAACCAAACCCTCACAGGTGAACCCATCACCAGAACACAAGCAAAACTGAGGAAAAACAGTTGTGTATTTTCATGTTCTATACTTATGCTCTGTCTCTGTGTCGTCTATATTATATTACAGGAAATAGTTTCTGACACTTGGGAGCTTGAGAGGTTGTCAGAAGACCATTAAAATAAAAGCCAATATAAACTCAAACAGGTATACTTGAAGCTTGTGAATGGAATTTCAAATTTAGTAACGGANTTCAGTGAATTAGAAGAGAGACACAAATTTCTTGATGCTCCCTGAAGACCAGTTTAGACATTCAGTCAACTGATTTGCACAGAGAAAACCACGAACAGAATAAATGTTAAAAGCACTGAGATGACATACGCATTCATATTTTCCAAGGAAGTCTAATATTAGCACGTATGCAGATCTAAGTGGCACAGACCTGTGAGCTTTTATCTAATGCCTCACAGATTATTAATATAGTAAGTACAACACACCACAAATTACATAGGGGACCTTTAACTCTACTTCTCAACTACACACATCTGACAACCCAGCCTCACTTTGTCAATGCAATTTTTAACATAATATTTATAAGACGTGAGAATTAAAGTACACTACAATGTTGTTATGCGAGCAGGGGGAAAAAAAGGTGATATTCAGTGTCTCAACTTGTTGCTACTGCTGTTGCTTTGCTTCCTTTATAATGAGCACCAACATAAATATCAAATTATTATTTCATCAGAAGACAAACAACAGCATATGTATGAATTTCAGAAGGTTCAAACAGGTAGTCAGAATACTGTGCCTTTAGACCTCCCATCAGGGGCCAGCTACAGATTTTGGCTTCAGCTCTTTATCATGAGCCATAGGAACCCTACCAAGTGTTGGTCTGAAACAGGCAAAGGAACTATGTGCACAAGACACAGCCATCAGACTACACACTCCCTCTTCACACAAAGACTCATTCAAGACTTAAAACTCAACAGGCCTTCAAACTAACTCACGCCATCAGAAATTTTTTCTTCTGCCATAAAACACATCTTCTGTCAAAAGAAAAATTGTCAGGATACCAGATCCTTCTCTGTTACACCTCTCTGCTAGTCAAGAGCAGCACTAATTTGAAGTTGCTAAATGTAAGCTCTAAGCAACACTTCTATTTAAAATCTATACCTCTCAATTTTCATTTCTCTTTTGAAGACAGAGTTTACTAGGTAACTTCGTTACTACTCTGATTCATGTAATTCCAACAAATCAAAATAAGCTCATTTCAAGTTATTTTGCTATCCAAAATTTGCAGGTTAATAAAACAGAATATAATATTCAAACCCTTACACGAGCTTTATAAGTTTTGGAACTGGAAGTATTTCTACTGATCACAAATTGCTGCAAAAGCATGACAAATAGAATCTTCAGTTGAAGTTTATTTCTTTCTTTTCTCTCTTAGTAACTGAACAGCCACAACAACAGCGTAAGTTTACATCTTTACAGCAAACTTTTAACACTCTGAAGGGAAAGTGGCCATATCATCCCTTGTGACATTTCAATGTAAAACTGCTTTTAAAAAAGGTTAGGTTTGTGTATGGTAATTCTCTCAAGCTTTTTGCTTCTCTAAAATTTATTGCCAAAGACACGAAACTTCAATAGCAAGGAAAAGAAAGGGCTGAACTTTTGAAAGTGTCCCCCACTGGTTAAACAAAAAATTCTGAAACAGTTCAACTGCAGCCTCTTATTTCTCAATCACACTACTGCAGAGCAAGCACAATCTCTAGTTTTAGTGTTGCTGTCCCCACCATCTAACACAACCTGTCCTCATATATATTCACCAGTGGACAATACAGAAGGACAACAGAAGATACCCAGAGAATTTATAATTTACCTTCTTGCCTAATGTTTTAAAACAAAGCATAAAAATTCAGATCTCCAGCAGAGCACTTAGGAAGGAACAAGGTCCTCTGTTAGATGCGAACACTTACACTAAGGCACGAGAAGTGTACAGAGTCAAAATGTAATGGTCAATTTTTTAACCAATTAAAGCCAACACATTCTTTAGTACAGTCACAGCCATAGCACCTAGCTTTACAGAGACTAAGCAAAAAAATACAAAACCCAACCCAAAAAAAAGGTCCACCTTCATTTCTACTTAGGGCTCAAGTTCCTTTTGGGAGATGAACCACCTAAAGTACACTCTGTTTTGTGTAAGGATCTAGAATGTGAGCACTGATCCTCATCATATGGTCTCCTTTTCTATACGTAATTACAGTTCACAAGCAACATCATCTCGGTGGATCAAATATAGGTGTTACAGCAATCAAAACATCTTTTAAGAAGTGTCTTAGATGCAGATGAAGCTGCTAAGTGCTTGAAATAACATAATGATGACTTTTTAACCAAAAAAAAGTTTTCATTTTGGCACTGTACCAAAACACTGATTTAAAAAAACAAAATGCAAACTATTTCATGAAAAACATGAAATAACTTCGTATTTGAAGGCAAAACACAGCCACACAGTTTCTTCTTCTTGAGAGTCTACACACTTTGGTGTGTAATGATTCCACTAAATGGTACTGATCATTTAGCAGAAAACTTGATAGATGTTAATTTTTTGCCCTTTTGCAAGGCTCAAATTCAAAAGCTGAAGTGTGAGTTCAATTACATCACTGCCCCAGTTATCATATGTCATGTACGAAATCACCAGGAATTCTTTGTAGTCATCACAAGGAAGAAGTAGCAGTTGAAAAAGGTAGAAGTTTTGCCCTGTGCTGAGCATATAAAGCAGATAAACAATTCCCTATTTCAGCAGTTTCCCTATGTTAATCCAAGATATGAAAGGAGGAGACTGTGGAAGAGTTGATAGCACCACAAAGGGCATTATCATAAGTTGCTAAGAAGGTCAGCTACTCAAATACACAAAGTAAGAAAAAACAAAACAAAAAGCATGCCAAGTTTCATTCACATTTGTTTATGAGGTCTGCAAATAATTGTCGTTACAGGACAGAATTTACAACTACTAAAAAAAATGAAATAAAAGCAACTTCCTCAGACATTATTGATGAACTGTCACTGTAAGTTTCATCCACACATGTTAAACAGAATAACCTCATTAGAATGGAAGACAAAATAAAAAGAGCACAAAGTACACTAACTTGTACAATGCTAAATATCTGCACAATTTGCCTCTATCATTTTACTGATGTAATTCCATTTCAGCTTTGCTGCATGATTAAAGGGTACTTATTCTCCAAAGTTTTCACCAACAGTTTTTTCACACAGTAGAGCAGCCTACACCATTCTAAAGAATTAGTCTGTACAACTGTACCCATTTTATGAATCTACCTGAATAAACACATCAGTAAAAGATCACACCTGATGGCAGTTATTCCACTACAAAAGCTATGTTTACATCAAGGCTTAAAGTATAAGTTTTTGGGTACAAGGACATTAACTTCATAGCTGTCTGCAAAGCACTTAACAGACTGTAAGCACGTGGAAAACAAAAATCTAGGGAAGAAATTAAACTGGACACTGCTTGGCACTCCTTCCTCAATAGGTATTAATTTTGTTTAGGGTACAAGGGCACAGCTGTAAAATACTCCTGAATCGTAGTCAAACACATATGCACACAAAGAAGAAAAGAATATCCTTCTATAGAATCCCTGAGGGTAAGGGACTAAGGTGTCTATCTCAAACACCAATAGCTGGATGACTGCGGAGTCAGCCACTGATCGCTGGTGAATGGGATGGGGCTGGAGAACAGGCCATGTAGAGGTACAGCAGCACTCTTCTGGGAAAAACATTCTTATTCCAGTCCATGGAGACACAACAAACGAAAGATAACAACAGCACAAAAGCGGGCATAAACTGTTGACCAAAGGCCAATGCAGTAGGGAGATAATGAGATCACCAAGGACCCCCCAAATCCCTTCAACCCATTTTCAGGAAGGCCTCAAAGAAAGGACCATGCAAGACAACTGATATGCACAGAAAGTGAAAACCATAGCTACAGGGCAAGAAAACCCATCTGTAAAAAGGTACCCCACCAAGCCCTGGCTGCAGACCCCAGGACATCACATCAGCTAGACAAACAGTAGGAAGCAGGACTGGTGATCTCCTTTTTGCTTTCTTTCTTCTTCTTTCTCTCCCTTCTCATCAATTCATCTCTTCCCTTCCCTTCCCTTCCACCCTATCCCTACTACGTAAGCTGTGTGCTTGTATCATAGGCCAGGGACAGACATACCCATTTAAATGCCAAGTGGGCAATTAATGGACAAAACCATAATTTTGGTGTTTTTCTGTGGTTCCTCTGACTTCTGTTGTCCCTTTCAACCACAAGCATTTATGAATCTTGGGTGTTCCTTTCCCCTTAAGTGTGGGACACTACAACTTCCCAAGTTTAAGTACTGTGAAAGGAATAAATGAATTATCCTACCAGCAAACAGGGAGGTGTAAAGACAGAATTAATTCAATAAAGCTAAAAAGCAAACTCCTCAAAACTTCCAGAAGGAAAAGAGTCTAGATAAAGATGCCACCCAAAATAGTAACTGGGGGCTGTAGCTCCTTTATTCAGTGAGAGCCTCTTGAGAATAAATACAAATATCTCACAGCATTGAAAATTAATAGCTTAGAAAAAAAAGCAACACATCATGTTTTCTATGAGTTAAGAAGTGAATGTATCTTTTACTCTCATGAGCATACAATACTCAACAATCAAATGAAATGGCCACTCACACCTGAACTCTCAATTTACCAAATGCTTTCAAACAAAACATACTGATACAAGTAAAGTAATGCACAAGATCATTCTTTTCTACTAGTTCCTTAACAGGTGGCTCAGCTCAACAGTCAATCCCATCCACACCAAGAGCCAAAACAGGAAAGCCACAAGTCATAGCCAGAGATTACAGAAACAGCCCCCTACCCACATTCCACTGTTTCCATTATTTTCAAAATAACAAAACTGAAACAGAAGTTAAAATAACAAAACAGCAGGAACATCCAAAGCAGAAAACCAAAGCCAGTTCAACTTTTAGATACTGACAACACACAGATAAGAACTTTAGTGAGACTGAGAATTTACAAAATTTATATAGATGCAAATTCTTCATTTGTGGTCATAATAACAAGCTACAGGAGTTAAAATACACTGCAGTAATTTTTAAATACTTATGCTTAAGTTTCACATGCTTAACTACACTTTTTCTACAAGGTTGTAACACAAGCAGTCTCCCCAAACATCTTTTGCACTGGCCTTAGAGAAAACCTTTTTTTTTACGTAACTTCACTACTACTATTCTGCAATACTACTAGTATTGCAGAAGCTCTCAAAAATATTTTAATAGCTGACAACTCAGGTAAATGTGTAACCTCTACCAGACACTCAGTTTAAAGACTACCCAACCATGCTTTAATGTTTTAAAGCCTTATGAATCATCAAGGTGGGGTAGGGGATAGAGAACTTCAGTAAAATTACCACTGACTTTTGAATTAAGTTGCTCTGTCCATCTTAATTTTCTTGAGGCAGTAGCAGTTCAGTAGAATGCAAACCTACAAAAAATATTACAAACACATTAATTCCGAATTTAAAAATCACTTAATTACTGTGGCAGGAAGGAAACTACATCTAAAAGTAGCAAGGTAGATTAGCCAGTTCACCACTAGATTTCACTTTGAATCCTTCCAAGGAGATGAGTTTTTTTATAGTGCTATACTTGCACACCAGTCAGACTAATTCATTCCCATTACAGAGTAAGAAAATACACTGAAGCCAATTTTAAAGTATCAACACAGAAAAAAGCTAGCCTGCACAGGCAGTAAAGTATTTTTTGGTAAAAATCCTCTGGCTTTCATAAGTGACAAAGAATAAAAAAAAAAAAACCTCTATAGTGTTACTACTCTGATGCTGCAAACACATCTAACACAAATAGAAGGACTGAAACATACAAGCTGTCCAGAAGACTTGGTCAAAAGAATACAACAATAACTGCTGCGACTACAATGTCAACATGAAGGCTAAATTTCTTATGGATTTAGTCTAGATACATCTACTTTTTAATGTCCCATAAAAATCACACTCTTACCTACACGTTTCTACTTGTACCTGTGGTCTTCAAATTATTAAGGAATTATTCAATTAATTATAAAAACAAGTAAAAATTAACAAGCTTCAACACTCAACAGTCTCAAAAAAACCCAAAAAACAAAAACAAACCAAACAAAAAAAAAAAACCCAAAACAAATCAAAACAGACAAAAAAACCCCACAACAACAAAAGAACCTCTCACCAGTAAAAATTACTGGTTTAACTGTTCTACTGATAAAATGTTTTTTCAAGTGTAAACTAATTTATAATCACTAGAACACTTACCTAATCCAAGAGGACTGCACAAGGTGTTAGGTACTGCGTGATTTATATTCTTCCAGTTTGTCTTCCTTGAGATAATATCGCGAGTTCCCGTTGATACTACATTCATAGCAGTTTGACATATATTTGACCTCACAGAAATCAGCTACCCATCCTTGTCTCTTACAGATCCTGCAAGGCTATTTACAAAGTCTGCCAAAGGTCTGTCTTAAAATTCTTTTCTCTGACAGCTTGCTCTCTTGTCTATTCCATGTAGGTATCACTATACGCAGCATTAGTTCCAGGCGAAATAAATACAGGTTTTACACCACAAACTGTGGAGCCAAAACCCCAAACTTCACATACAACTTCACATACAACTGTAGAACATTTTCTACCTTCTGGCAGCAAAGACAACTGTAAACAACAGTTATCTGGATACCTCCATATTGCTTATTGGCAACAACATTTTTAAGCAAAAACATTAAATAAAATATAAAAGGATAAACAAATATCTATTAGATTCTTCATTTAGAAAATAGCTCTTATTGTAAAATGAGAGAAAACTATATCAAAAAAATCTAAAAAATAAAATAAGGGAGGAAAAAAAATCTGCCATGAAACTTTTCAGCAATGTCTCCAGAGTGACTCAGGCCACATTTAACCCGGAGCCAGTTAAGAAAACTGGTTATGCCTCTGACTCAGACAGAATGTTGCTGAGAGGTAAAAGAGTATCTAAAAAAAGGAAAGCATTTTTTTTTGGCAGCTGAAATATTCAGAACTTAATAAATTTAGCCATGTATCCATGTCATGTGGACAAAAGAATCCAAGGATGATGTGCTCGACGCTGCTAGAAAACCTCACGACTTTTTTCAGTTCTCTTCTCAGATGTCTACTGTTTGTTTCAGAGGCCTTTTCAGGACGAAGCACGCACAAATAATCCCAGAGCAGTGTCCGATACTTCTCCCCCTTCACAGGAAGCAACTGTTGCAGATCAGTGTCCACCTTTTTTCTTCTCTGCGAGCTGGAGCAAAAGGCTGCAAACATCCAGGACTGACTGTCGTTCAAGCCACCTACGGCAAAAAGAACCAGAAAAATCAGTTTTCCCTTATGAAATCTGGACTGGCGATAGACAAACACAAAACAAACAACAAAACCGAAAAACCTGAATCTTAAAAACAGAAACTAGCAGAAACCTGGATCCTAAAGAGCAAAACAGATGCAGCCAGGGAGCCGAGCCCGAGAACAGAAGCCTCGGCTACACCTCTACTCACATCCAGGAGAGGGCGGCAGGAACGTTTGACGGAGGACGCAGCCTATCAGAGAAAACCTTTCCCTGCCTCTCAATCCCAAGAGAAAAACAGAGACGGGGGAGCTAGGGGACACAGGGAGTGGGGGCTGGGGGGAAAGAGGAGGGGAAAAATCAGGGAAAGAAAGGGTCTCGTTTTATTGGAAAAAGTGAAGAGAGCTGGAGAAGGTAGCCGCGGGGAAGCGCTGACCTGGGCCAGGGACATTTCCCGGGGGTCCGGCGGGGGCCGCCGGAGAAGCCCCAGCGCGGCCCAGGGATGCCCTGCCATCTTGCAATATTCAGATGATTTCTTTTGCCCTGCCATCTATGGGCTCTCTTGTCCACTTACACAGACCCTGGCTTTCTCGGCGTGTGCGGACAGACAGACCCCGCTGCCGGGGTGTACAGGCACACAGACCCCCCCCCGCACCGGAGTGTACGCGCACACAGAGCGCCAGCTCTCGGACCGCACGGCCTCCGCCCCGCCCTCGTCCTCTGCTTTCCCGGGGGCCGCCCCGTTCCCGCCGCCGCGGGCACCTCCCCCTGCCGTCCCCGAGGGCGGTCCGGGCAGCAAGGTAGGGGAGGGAGAGTGGCAGGCCGGCTGCTCCGTGCCTGTTCCGTGCCCGTTCCCGGGGGTATCCCGGGGGTACCCCGAGTGCCGCCCCAGGAGGCCCCGGCGGCCGACACCTCACGCGTTCACACACACACTCTGGCACCGCGCGCTCCCCTCGCTCTCTCAAAATGGCGCCGCTCCGCACCGCAATACTCCCCGCGCGCGCGCACAAGCTTCGCGAGAGCCCCCGCGCGGGAGCCCGGGGAGGGGCGGGAGGGGCTCCCTGGCACCGCCCCCTCCGTGACGTCACGGGAGCCATCCCGAACGTTCCGCGCGGGACTGGGAATCCCCAGCGCGCGCCCCGCCCCCGCGGCGGGAGTTCCTGGCGCCGCCGTAATTAACCGTGCAGCGGCGCAGCCCCGCCGGCGGAAATAGCGCCGAGGCGCTGCCGGCCCGGGCCACCCACACCGAGACACAGGCTCGGGCCGCGGGACTCCGGCTGGAAGGTCTGTACGTGGGCCCGACGTCAGCCTGGTATGTGCCGGTGAGATCCCCGCCGGCCGAGGAGTCGAGGTGCGGTGGGCACCGGCAAGCGCGGGGCGTTCGCGGGGCCCGGAGCTGCGGACAGAGCTGGCGCTGGGCCGAGCGCCGCCCGCACCCGTAGCCCGGTTTAATCGCGGCACCGGCGGGGACCGAGGCCAGTAAAAACCAATAACCACCAATTAATCAAACCAAATATCCGTGTCTTCGGTAAATCGACAGAAACGGCTTCGGTGTACAAGCGCACGAGTGAAACTACCCAGGTGGTCCGCGCAGTTATTCCGCGTGTGCAGTTTTGAGAGGAACGTGATGGGTAGATTCTTACTGCCTGGGATGTAAATGTCTAAATTAGCGGTTTGCAGTTTTGAAATCCTGTTACCAACGCAACTAAAATTGTTTTTTTCAATTGATTGGGTAAACATTAAACTTATAAAATTACATTTAGATATAGTTAGAAAGAATGCTGGCAAGTATTTGTAGCCCCTGCATTCCATTCTGGATTTTCTTTGGCTGCTTCCTCCCCAAGTTTTAAGTTATTGTATATTGTGAGATTATGCACTGACTTTTGACAAAAATTGTCTCAAGCTATAGAGTTTTCTTTTTTAAAATGTATTTTACAGGCATGTAGATGTGGCCAAAGTCAACTATTTTTCATAACAGAAATCACTAGAAAGCAACAATTACCAGAAAATGTACTAAAAATAAACAACTGAGAAAATAAAGTAGAAAAAGCACATGATCATTTCATCCTTAAACTGACAGAAGCTCTGAAACAATTATGGTTACATTAATCTTTGGCTCAACTCTGAGCGGTTAAACCCCAGTTCTGATTTCTGACACCAGCAGTGTTTTCTAGGTTGTCATCATAATCTTGACTGCAGTAAAAACTCCTTTCTCCCCATTCTTGAAATTGTTTGTCCCTTTATTTGCCTGTGCTGCAGAAGCGAGGATTACCAGGCAGGGTGAGAGAGCATTCCCTGTGTCCCTTGATTACTTCACAGCCCGATGCCAAACCTGAAACTGTGAACCCGAAGCACCTGGCACAGCTATGAACCAATAACCCAGGACTTGGCCTTGTTGAACCTCACACCACTGCCTCAGCCCATTAATCCATCCTGTCCGGATCCCTCTGGAGAGCCTTCCTGCACTCCTGCAGGTCAATACTCCCACCCAACTTGGTGTCTGCAACACTGGGGGGATACACACTCAATCCCTTCATCCAGATCATTGATAAAAATATTAAACAGAAGTGCCCCCGGGACTGAGCCCAGGGGAACCCCACTCATGACCGGCCCCCAGCTGGATGTAACTCCACACACCACCACTCTCAAGGCCTGGACATCCAGGCAGTTTTTATGCAGTGAAGAGTGCACCTGTCCAAGCCATGGGCTGCCAACACTTCTAGGAGAATGGCATTGGAGACAGAGGTTTTACTAAAGTCCATGTAGACAACATCCACAACCTTTCCTTCATCCACTGAGCAAGTCACCTGGTTGTAGAAGATCAGGTTGGCCAAGCGGGACCTACTTTTTTGACACCATGCTGGATGGACCTGATCCCTTGGCTGTCCTGCACATGCCATATGATTCCACTACCACACTCAAGATGATGTGTTCCATAGCCTTGCCAGGCACCAACATCAGGCCTGTAGCTCCCCAGAACCTTCCAAAACTTATTGTAGATGGGTGTCATGTTCACCAACCTCCTCCCAAGTCAACTGAGACTTTTCTGGTTAGCCAGGGCTATTGGTAAATGATGGAGAGTGGCTTGGTGAGCTCTTCCACCAGCTCCGTCAGTATCCTTGGGTGGATTCTATCTGGCCCTCTACACTTACGAGGGTCTAAGCAGTTCAGCAGGCCACCAACTAACATCTTCTGGATTAAAGGGTCTCTATTCTGCTCCTTGTCCCTGTCTACCAGCTCAAAGGGCTGGTTGCCTTCTTGTTAAAGGTTGAAGCAAAGGAGGAATTAAGTACCTCAGCCTTTTTCTCATCCATGATTACAATGTTCCCCTCTGCATCCAATAAAGTATGGAGATCTTCCTTGGTCCTCCTTTTGTTGTTATGTTGTTTTTGTTGTTTTGTTGTGTTTTTTTTAAAAAAACCTCTTTTAATTATCTTTCACAGGAGTAGCCAGATTGAGTTCTAAGTGAGCTTTTGCAGTCTACATGACCGAATAACACCCTTGTATGCTTCCCAAGTTGCCTACTTCCAAAGGTCATAAAATCTCTTTTTTACCCTGAGTTCCAGGAAAAGCTCCCTATTCAGCCGGGCCAGTCTTCTTTCCCCCTGCCACAGCTCATCTTCTGGCAAATAGAGATGGGCTGCTCTTGTGCCTTTAAGATTTCCTTCTTGAAGTATGTCCAGCTTTCCTGGATTCCTTTGTTATTATGGACTGTTTCGCAAGGGACTCCAGTCTGAACCACTGTCCTGAATAGGCCAAAGTCTGCCCTGTGGTAGGCCAAGGCAGGAATTTTGTTGATGCCCTCTCTTCCTTCACCAAGAATTGAAAGCTCTTATTTTGTGAGAGCTCTCACCATGCCCAAGACAGGCCCTGACCATCACATCACTCCGAGTCCTTCTCTGTTCACAAACAGCAGGTGCAGTGACATCTTCCCTTGCTGGCTCACACACATAACCTGTGTAAGGAAATTGTCTTACACTCCAGAAACCTCCTAGAATGCCTCCTCTCTACTGTGCTGTTTCCAGCAGAGAACCAGCAATTTAAAGTAAAGCCTCCCACAATAACAAGGGCCAGTGATCATCAGACATCTGCCAGTTGCTTGTAGAATGCTTTGTCTGCCTCTTCATCCTGGTTGGGTGGTCTTAAAAAGGCTCCCACCAGGATATCTGCCTTGTTGGCCATCCCCTTGATTCCTACCCATCGGGACTCAAACTTTAGGATGTCACTATCCTTGAGCTCTATGCAGAAGAAACACTCCCTTACTGTACAAAGACACCCCACCACCTTTCCTTCCTCACCTAATGAGATGAAGTATGAGACCAAAAATGTATTTTGTCCGGCACTTGAAATGTGCTTTCATTTCTAGTAGTAGAATACAAGATACTATACATGAGTATAGTACACACGTATGTTGTAAATTAAGCAAATACTACAGAAAAATACAGAAACATAATTAATTCCCTACAATTACACATTTTTGTGTCACTCCAGAAGATGTACAAAACACTTAAAGTTTTTTAAAAACCTAATGTGTCCAACATACAACCAATCTGAACCAAAGGATCAGGCAGAAAGCCAAAATGGAAATTTTCATCTAACAGGTCTAAATCTGATTAATACAGATTTGATCCAGAAAACTTCTGATGCAGTGAGCCCAGTATCTACAAACTAGAAAGCAAATGGCCACCTAATGCTAATAATAAAAAGCCCAACTCTACTACATGTTTTTATCAGCAAATGATTATTTGTATAATCAGCTCCCAAACACAGTGAGAATTCCTCAGTACAAACACAGTTCTAATGAACACTCCTTACTGCAAAGTTTTAAATATCTTTCAGCTGCATGTTCAATTACATTTAAAGTAGCAAAATTAAAAGAGTGGAAGCAGTATGCAAAAAAGCACAGCAACATCTAGTCATAATCATTTGCAATAACATGATGAACACTAGTATAAACTGTCTGGGCTTGTCTATTTTTATGTATTATCCCTTCCAAGAAAGGAAGGTAAGATGACTTCAATAATTATTCAGGATTTCAGTGGTCTGTTTACATAAATAAGACAATGGGATTTGACTGTATTAAATATTTGACCATTATCATTATTTGCATTGTATTATGTATAACCTCTAGTTACTTGATTTTTCGAGAGTTCTGGGCATCTCTGCATCCAATGCATTTAATACAATAAGCAAGTACCAGACAGGTCTGGAAATTGAAACCTAAGTGCTTGTTGACTCCTATTTTCTGAAGAACTTTTATATTAAAATTACCGCTGATTTTGACAGGAGCAGAATTTTGGGCAAAAGCTTCAATAAAGCTGTAGTTAACAGTCCACGTTTTGAAGTAATACCTCAGTACTAATTTTGAATGATACATAAGTATAATTTGACCTATATTATTGAAATTAATTGATCATCTTACCTCTCTCAAGATAATGGCTGTTCCTACCTCAAATAATCTTTATTTTGGTGACACTAGTGAAAAGCCAAGACAAGAACTGGGAGGCCATGCATTTGTTCCTGCTGATAGAGATAGAAACTCTTTTGCTTTTAAAAGAGCAGTTTCTCCATGTCAAGTTTTTCACATATATTGTGACTGAAAATAGCCTGACTAGTAGTTTTCTCTTCTTTAATAGTAAAAGCATCCATCTCCAAAAACGCATTCCATAAATACTGTGGACTATTAAGCTAAGGGCTATTTGAAGCCAACTGAATGGTTTATCTCCATTAAGCAGTATTCCTTCCTTGTCATGAGAGATAATAAATAGAGGTTAAAAGGGTGCAAGTGTTTTCCAAGTATGTCCCAGATGAATGCTGCCTACATTACATTTCTTCCGTTGAAGGATAAAGTCATGGTATACACCTTCTGCAAAATATTACACATCTGAATTCTAAATGTACTCAACTTCTGCCATCCATGAAGTAACAGCAAGTGAATATTCACTGTTCTAAATTTTTAAAAAACCCTTAGAATAGTAACCGTGAATGACAAGAAACTGTTCAGATGAAAAGAAATTATATTGAAGGAACTATGAACTAAACATTCAATACCAAATGATTAATTTTCCCAAGAGGCTTGTCTTTATCCTACTCTTTTCTCTATAAAGTAAACTACTTGTGTTTTCTCTAAAATTCACCTTTCTAACTTGTGAACTTCGAGCATATTCAATTTGAAATAAGGAGACCAGATGACTAGAATGATATCAGGATCTTGCACATACCTAAATATAAGCAGATCTCAATTTAATGCAGTTTTGTTTCATAGCCAGTTTCATTTCCTTTAGCCCTTTTTACTTTAAAAAAAATGAATTGGCACCAATTTTAAATGCCACCATTTTAAAATGACTAGAATAATATAGAAACTTTGTACATCCAAGTGAAGAAAACCATTTTTGTAAGGATTTTCTGCAAGTTTTGCCCATCAATGTACATTGTACAAAGTTTTTTTTAAATATGTGTATCTTTGTGAACTTTTTGAAAGAGAGTGGTGGTACTTCCTGTGAACTTGGTCATTTAGGATCCTGAGGGAGCTGGCAGAAGACCTTGCTAAGCCATTCTCTATCATTTATAATCAATCCTGGCAAACTCGGTAGGTCCCCGTTGACTAGAGATTGCCAAATGTGGTGCTCATCCACAAGAAGGGCCAGAAGAAGGATCCAGGGAACTACAGGCCTCTCAGCCTGACCTTGGTGCCCAGCAAGGTCATGGAGCAGCTCATCTGAAGTGTCATCACACAGCACACACAGGACAGCCAAGGGATCAGGACAGCACAGGTCTAGGAAAGGCAGGTCCTGCCTGAGCAACACCAAGCTGGGAGGTGTTCAAGAAATACTAGAAGTGGAACTTTGCTGTAATTGACAAGGTGGTGATCAAGGTTGGACTCTACGATCTCAGAGGTTTTTTCCAGCATAAAAGATTCTGTGATTCTGTAATTATTACAAATTGGCTCAAAAGAAATAGGCAAAACACCCTCAAAACATAAGTACTGGGCCTGCTGTTTAGAAGTATTCCTCCCCACCTCTCCCCAAACAAAGATATCTTATTACACTACAGTAATGTTGCCAGAAAGGTTAATAGCGTATCTTTAATAAGTAGAGACAAGTTTCTTGAAAATATTTTTTTGAATTGTGATGGCTATTGTGTATGCATTTAAAATATTTTGAGAGATGTCGAAAAGCACAATGGGTTAAAAAACCTTCATGTGTGACACAACTGCCAGTGTTATAAAATGAAAATATCTAATTGCAGTGTGCAATACTGAGGAGAACCTGTTTTGCATTAGGCCCTTAACTGTTTATAATTGAATTACATACCTACCCTTTCATCAAAAACTTCCTCCTTGACCAACATAGGGCATACAGAGGAGGTACTCGATCGTCTGTTTTTCTTTGCAAAGCTGAGTAACAGTTGTTTTCAGTTGTATTGCAAGGACAGTCCCATTTCAGTGTGAAGACAATCAGAAAGATGCTTTCTAGAAGCCAGAAGACCTTTCGGAGAAAGCTGTGCCTTTAATGGAACATAAGACTCAGTCCCTTCACATCAGGGTTATCCATCCCATAGGTGTTAAAACCTAAGCAAGGCTGAAGGTTGCAGCCTAAGGCAGATCCCTGACAGGAAGCCTTCCTTAGACAACCTCTGTAAAAATCTCCTAAATTATTCACATTACACTATCTTTTGTGTCCATCTCTTGCACAATTAACAGTACCGTCATTATTTGCATGTGTAAGTCATTTATCTGTAAGTCTGCATAAAACATCTTGCTATGAATCTGCCGTTTTTTGTAAGCTTCACCAAAAGTAAGCTGCTTTGTCACTACTAAAATTAAGTTGTTGTTGCTTATTGTTGCTTTTTGCTATTGTTATTATTTTTATTATTGTTATTATTATTTATTATTGTTATTATTTTATTATTATCCTTGACTTTCCATAGTCAAGGACATTTCAAGTGTCCCGTGCTCTGCAGCAATCAGGTGCCCAAGAGACTGGGGGAGCCTGGCCAGGAGAGCTGACCCAACCTGGCCAAAGGGATATTCCAAGTCAGGGAACAGCTATCAGTCNACACACAGACTGACATGGCCAGGGCATGAACTGGGGGGAGCTGGCTGGGAGGGACTGACTGTTGCTATAGAATGACAGGCTGGGCTTCTGTCACTGCATGGTAAGCAACTGCATTTGAGCATCTCTTGCCTTTCTGGGGTTTTATTCCTCTCTTTTATTATTATTGTTGTTGATGATGAAGATATTATTGTTATTGTTATAATTAGTATTATTATATTTTATTTTGTTTCAGTTATTAAACTGTTCTTATCTCAATCCACAAGTTTACTTTTTTTTCAGACTTTTCTCCCTACCTGGGGAAAGTGACCAGGCAGTTGCACAGTACTTAGATGCCACGTGGGTTAAACCATGACAAACAACTAGGGGATTTTAAAATTTACTCTGCACATCCATTCTCTGTTGAAATAAAATCATCAAATCGATAGCATCTGCACTACAAGAAATGCGATTAAGACTAGTGAGTGATATGCCTATTACACAGAGGGGGTTCTTTCCGTCCTGCCATCCCAAAGCTCAAATACAGATTGGTGGGAGATAGTGCCTTGTATTTTTATAATGTTTTCTTTTCCAGTAAGTTGAATAGTGCTGTCACATGGTCATCCTTGACATCAAACTATTAGTATGATTCCTGTGTGCTTCATGACCAGCAGCCTTCCTTCTCATTACCCTTCTGGCTTCTGTGTTCAAATGTCCACCTACAACAGGTGGTCTCTGGCAGAAGCAGAGGTTTTGGCCTCTGTGCAGTTCTGTGCTTCTTGGTGGTTTTAATGTCAAGCAAACATCCCTGAGCATATTTAATTTACTAGCACAGATACAGCCAAAAGGTCTAAGACCAGCTCCATTTCCTGAACAACCAGGCTTTACTTTTTTTTTTCTTATGCCTTCAGAAAGGGCTATTTGAGGCCATTACTCTAGGGCTTTGGGCAACTGTTTGCTGGAAGAGTGTGGACTGAAGTGAAAAAGTAACATCACATTGACACCACCCAGATACAAATTAAGACTCCAGACATGCTTATGGTAATCTCTGATCATCATGTGTCTGTTAGACATGCCCATGACAGCACACACTAAGAAGCAAAAGACTAAATTTTACCCTTTTTTAAGAGTGAAGGAGAAAAAATTGCTATAGATCAGATTTTTTCTAGAGCTTCTTCCCTCTTTATCTTATAATTCCCCATCTATAACTGTTCAGCTTCATCACATTATTGGGTTTTTTTTTTGTTTCAGGTTTTTTAAATTAATTTTAGTTGCTTCAACTTTCTTTACTATTTCAACCAATTCAAACTTTTTTTTTAATTGAGATTAAGTCACATGATAAAATATAGCCAAAACATACATATATCATCCTCCATTACTTCATAAAGTATAGTTTAGGCAGATGTTTGTCCCATCTTCTTGATTTCAATTCAAGAGAAAAGACACCTTGAAATACAGAACTCCATGGGATTTTATATGCATGGTAGCTATGGAAAACTGCATCTGCATTGATGCAATTATTTGATTTGCTCTGTATATGCATAGGTATATTTTGTTCTGCCATGTCTAATTCTGAGTCCTTGTAAAACAGAAACAGCAATCTCACCTTGCCTTTCTGTTCAGGGAGGCAAGGCAGAGAGCAGAACATTTGTGAAAGCTCTAGGCTCCAGAGGAAGCTCCACACCAATGCCATAGCAGACTCCACCTAAGTACAAGGTTTTGTTTCCAAGCTACACTCTACAAAGCATTTCAGATTGTCACCCCTGTTCCTGGAGAAAATTTGAGAAAGCGGTAGTGTAATCACATCCCTGCTCCTTTCCATTTCCATTAAAAACATTTTTAG
Source organism: Rhipidura dahli (assembly GCA_013399225.1). NCBI lineage: Eukaryota > Metazoa > Chordata > Aves > Passeriformes > Rhipiduridae > Rhipidura > Rhipidura dahli. Next base: position 22,807 of record VXAC01001431.1, read on the forward strand.
CCCAGTAACTTCCCCATCCTCACTTTTTATCTTGATCTGGTAAAAACCACTGGGAGGTAAAACATCTTGTAACAGCATAGAATATAATTGCATTATAGGTATTGCTATTACAATCCAATCCCCACTGTGATACAGGATCATAGCAGCTCTTTTCAAAAATTCAAGATCCAGATTGTCTCCTTTTTTATGTATTGGAATATGCATATATTTGTACATCTTTCTGTATAGCTACAATTTCCAAGTACGAAACTAAATCTCAGTGAAAATTCTTTTCATTGTTATGCCTTATAATCCAGTATTTTTTATTTTCCTTGCAGCCCCCTGTCCACAGCTCTGAGCACTAGTTTTTCCAGAATACTTGCTGCAACTTATATGTCAGCTCTTGAATACGTGTCATGATCTGCTGTGATAGAGCTATGAGTTCATACTATTTTATCAAAGACAACTGAATTATAATTTAAAAACTCGGTTCTAAATCTGATTAAATATTTTAAGTAGCAAATTAATGATAGATTTTTCTGTAAAACTGCACACAACTGAAAAGCTTAATCATATTAAACAGTCAAATGACTCTGAAGTAAACTACTTGAGGAGTTAGGAAATAAGTACTTGCATCCAAATTGAGGAGAATTCCTATTAATAAAATATATATGGTAGCAAATATGTACTTCCCTGAATTGGTATTTTTTCCTGCTGCATTTTCTGTGCTATTTCATTGATAAGATGAACAGGCCTGATTATGTGTTATACATTCTGCGTTCATGAGATGCTATTTGCCTTACCCAGCCTGAGGCTTCAAGATAACAGAGACCTTGATTTGTTGTATTTGTAGGAAACCAAACTTAGAAAGGCTAATTAGCTAGCAGTGGTGAGTTATACTGGCACTCTGGATCAGTCAGAGCTGGAAAATATTAAATCTGCTTTCTTAATTTTTGAGTGGAAAGGATTGAGTGTTTCTTATAAATGTTTTAGTATGTGCAGTGTGCCCTGACATAGCCCATCTGTCTGTCCCTGACCATTTTTACTAGATAACTTTGAAAAAACAGAAAGGCTGGTCAGGCAAACAAAGGTTGAGGTACTGATGAAGCTGCCAGCGACTGTGACAACTTTCCTAAAAGATGTGTTTCTGCAAAGACTTGCAATTTTTGTGTTGCCAGCATTTTACCCTAGGTAGGTTGAGAGCAGTATGACTACATTGTAGCTGCTGTGTAGTTTGAAGGCTTACAAACAGTTTGAGTACTGGAATTACATTAGACTCAGCGGTGCAGCAGGACACAATTTAATTTACTGTTTCTCAGAGCAACAGGTCCCAGCAGGATGAATTGACCATTAGAACTCTCCTTCTCAAGTACCTAAACTAGCCTGGTATCTTTACACTGTCTGCAAGCCCAATTTAGGATGCATCCAAAGGAGCCATTCACTTTGTGTGCAGCCTGGAGTCTCCCCAGTGCCCCATGTGGGACATAGCCTGGGGCACTACTGCCTGTGAGTGTTGCTGTGACACACACCACCCCTCCAGCAGAGCAATATTTAATATAGTAACTGTACCCCTGAAATTTTGGCTAGAAGAAGAAACCTGTGAATCTGGAATTAAAAGGATCAGTCTTCAATAGCCTGGGACTAAGGAATCAAGCTAAAGACAGCCCAATCCAAGTTAATGTGCAGAGGCAAAAAGTGTGCCACTAAGAGACCTGGAAGAGTGTGGCCAGCAGGTCAAGAGAGTTTGATCTTCTCCCTCTACTTGGCCCCAGTGAGGCCACATCTGGAGTACAGTGTCCACTTCTGGGCTCCTCGCTACAAGAAAGACAAAGAGTACCAGAGACAGTCCAGTGGAGGGCAACAAAGATGATGAGGGGTCTCTTATGAAGAGAGACTACAGGAGCTGGGCCTGTTTAGTCTAAAGAAGTCTGAGAGGACATCTCATTGATGTGTATGAGTATTTCAAAGGCAGGTGCCAACAGGATGGTGCTAGACTCTTTCGAGTGGTGCCCAGCAACGGGATGAGATGCAATGACCATAAATTGAAACGAAAAAAGTTCCACCTAAACATGAGGAAGAACTTTACACTGAGGGTGGCAGTGCACTGGAACAGGCTGCCCAGGGAAGTCATGGAGTCTCCCTCTCTTGAGACATTGAACACCCACCTGGATGTGTTCCTGTGGCAGGGGTTTGGACCAGGGGATCTCCTGAGGTCCCTTCCAACCCTAACAATTCTATGATTTTGTAAAATGGAGTAGACATAACTTGCACCTAACACTCATGGCACGTTTCAGATAAAAACACTACAAAGTAAATTTTCCTTTCTGTTTGCCAGGGCAGACAACGCACGCTAGAACGGCTGAAGGCCTCCAAGTTTTGTTTCATGTTCCCGACACTTCGGCTGTGGGGTCAGTGTAACCGCCGGCTCTCGGGCCCACCAGCACCCGCTACCGAGGTGACGCGGCCGCGTCCGCTCCCGCTCGACACTCCCAGCGCTGGGTGTCCGAGTCACCCGGCCCCGGCGGGCCCCGAGCGCCCTGCCGGCTGCCCCACCAGCAGCCCCGCCGCTGGGGCGGGCGCCCTCTCCGGGC
>VXAC01001431.1:28991-112581 GCA_013399225.1 Rhipidura dahli
TTTTTTTTTTTTTTTTTTTTTGCCTTACTGCCTTTACCATTACATTTTTGCTGATTATGAGTTTGCTATTATAGTAGTGAAGCAGTTTGCCAGGTCTGATGGTTAAAATGGAGTTGTTACTCCACAGAATTCTCTTACTGCTTCTATAATAGAAGAAGGAAGAACTGAGGGACACTTGTCTTAAACACTTTATTACTTTAGGTCCTGATCCTGGGAAGACTTGGATATGAGTTTCCATTTACCCATTGGAAAAGTCTTTGCAAGGCTAAGACCTTGCCCAACTAAAGAAAAAAAAGCAATTTAATCAGTGTATGATTTCAACAGTAAATATTTAGACTTATAACTTTGAAAGGTATAAGTATTTGAAAATATTTTTGATACTTTGATGTCTTGAACCAGGTAACTACAAAAAAATCTTCACTGTTTTTATTAATTGTATTAGGATGTAAGTATGATGATAGTTATTAGAATCACTTGATCAAAAGCTATTGGAAAAGACAAGTTAAAATCAAGCCTACCTCTTGATTTTTGCCTTCTCTTGGCTGTCTTTCTTTTTTTACCTTCTCAGTGGTTAATATAAAATACATTGTGCAGGAGATGAAAGGAAGGGCTTTAAAGTTGCTATACTGGTTTACTTTTGTGGGGGTTTTCAGGTGTGCAGCTGTAGCTATATAGGAGTACAGTCTTCAGGGTTTTCTGTGTTTCTCTTGAAGAAATATTAACATACTGTGTTCTACAGTATCAATCAGACAGGGAGCAAATTTTTAATACTTACTCTTTAGTTTCATCCAGTAAAATGTTTCCCCCAGTGGATTGACAGAACTTCACTATATGCAAAGAGACATGTTTATGAATTACTGTTATCATAGAATCACCATATTTTAAACCTTTAATCATTCCTGCTTTCAGTTGAGTTTTTCTTTGGTTTTTATTTCTGTTCTTCAAAATATGTCTTACCCTCTTATGCCTGAACTGTTTACAAGTAATTGGCAATATGTTGAAGTGTTGTAATTCTTCTTGTATTAGGAAGGAAACATGCCACTAGAAGATTTACTAGCATTTTATGGCTATGAACCCACGATTCCAGTTATGCCAGGTTCCAGTGCAAATAGCTCTCCAAGTGAACTTGCAGATGAACTTCCAGATATGACTCTGGATAAAGTAAGTCCAGAACTGTTTTCACTTAATTGTTGTTAAAAAGCAGAAATCCAGGTGGCCTTAAATTATGTGTCATAATCTCTTGATGTTACAAAATATGTCTCTTGTTTTGTTTGATATATGTTGTTACTCTGGGATCCTACCTTTTCATGGATATTGGGCATCTAGTTCTAATAAAGACAGTTTCAAATGCATAGCTATTTTAGTGTTACTGTATTAGTACAAAAGAAAAATAAATATGTCAACAGTTCTTTTAAAACATATGCAAAGAATATTTAGGTAGGAGGTTTGTTAGTTTTTTTGGGTTTTTTTTTTTAGTTAAGAAGTGGGATTTTTTGATAATATATGTGATGTCCAGAAATAACTTTGACTTCCACCACACATCACGTACCAAAATGGTATGAAAATAACTTGAAAATGCACTCTTGATTGCTTTGGAATTATATTTTCAAATGCATATCATTTAGGAAGGTCTCAGCTTTGGGAAGTGAGAGAGAGATTGTTTTATTTGCAGTGACTGTATGTGTTGCATTGCTGATATAAAAACCTGAAACTTCAGCTTTTGTGGTTTGCAAGTTAACTTTAAATTCTGAGATTGTATTCTGATTTTTGCTACAAAGCACGTGCAGCTTGTCGTTGAGATTAGAAAGTATGCAATTAGTAAGTAAATGTCTTCTATTTTTCCTGTATGATGTAATGGTAAACTCCACAGAAAGAAGGATATAATGATGGCTCTGCACATCTGATTCTCATTAGGATTCACGATTGTGTTGAGGCTACAAAAATGTAGTTGGCTTGTTGTCTAATACAGTTGTTTCCCTTCCAAATCTCAGTCAGAGGGGTTCAAACATGTCTGCTAGTGGACGCAGTGTGCTTTTTCTTTCTTAATGTAAGTTCTTTAACCTACAGAAACATCAGATGTTTTTGTCTTTTGGGAAGTTGTCTATTATCTGGAACTATCCTCTCAGCAAAAGTCTACAAAAAACCTGGCTGGGTTTTTTTTGTTTGGTTGGCTTTTTCCCCAGAGTTCAGGGGGCAGTAGGCTTTTAAAGCTTCAGTGTATCTGTGATGCAATTGACAGAATGCTAAATATGTGAGGCAGTTTCCATTGGTGTTTCTTACAGCAAGCAATTGGAGAATAATGCTTGCAAAAGTTAATTCCTGTGCGTTTGTTCTAATAGAAGACAGAGGGGAAATGACCCACTACGTTTGACTCTGAAATGAATGGTTATATTCTTAGCGTTAATAGGAGCAAACTAGCTTTTTAATTAAGGGAGTATGGTCTGCTAAATTTTCTTAAGGTAACTCATTTTAATTAATGAGATTTACAATTGGCTGACTCTAAATGCTTAGCAGTCTATAGTCACTCTGAGGTTTTATTTTTTTATTTTAATGATACAGGAGGAAATCGCTAAAGACCTCTTGTCGGGTGATGATGAAGAAACACAGTCCTCTGCTGATGACTTGACACCGTCAGTTACTTCACATGAGGCTACTGACTTCTTTCCTCGGCCATTAAGATGTAGGAGACCTGATTTTATCATAGTACTCAAAAATTCATAGCATTATATACAGCTTCATACCTTAAAACACCAAAATTGAGGAGTACTTCTCACTGTACTAGGAGCTGAGAAACAGTGCTTTGCAAGATGTTGTACATGAGCCTTGCCTTTGGGTCGGTATTACTGATAACCTAAAAGACTTGTAGTTGGTTCTCTGCTCAAAGCACAAGTAAAATTAATTTCTCTATAAATACAGTGACTTCATAATCAATAGTTAATACAGTATTGAGGAACACCCTTCATGATTTTCAGTATGTTAGTGAATTATATGAATATGTAAGCCATTCTTTTAAGTTAGTGTTTCTCTACTAAAATTTTTGCTGCTGCTTTTAAGCCAGTGACTCCTGCGTGCAGCCTGTGGATGTGAACTGGGATGCAGTGTCTTTGTGATTATTTCCCTTCACACATTCAGCACTTTTCCATAGGACTTCATGGGGTGAGCCAAAGTAGTTTTATAGGGGATGGGGCCTGTAAATCCATGACCACCAAAATTTCACTATCCATGGAGCTGTAATGGGAAAGATCTGAGAACCAGTGGTTCAGTTATCCAGCCTGGATGAGATATTCCTGATTGTCTGTTGCATCTCATTTGTTCACTAGTGTCCTAGAGTTAGACCAGTGTGGAAGACTTGATCACAGTTTTAATTTGGCAAGTACCTTAAGGTATTCCATGGGGAATTTCATTCTTCTGGAGGAGGGGGGATAAAGGGGAAGTGCTGCCTCAGTCACCAGCAGTCATAGCCCTTTGCATGCTGCTGTCTGATAAGTGCAAGACATTTGTATTGAAAGAGAAGATACAGAAAACTTAAAAATTGTAATGTCCCCTTTTCAGTTAAACAAACTCCAAAACATGCTGGCATTTGTGAACTGTTAATAAATATGACATTTTAAATGTGTCAGCTTCATACAAAAAAGTACTCAGCACCTCGTCTGTACTGAGGATTAAGAAACAGTCATCTTTGTTCTCAGCTGTCTTTGTTTTCTTTCAAAATGTTACTTTGTTAGAACATTAAGCTGGACATTTTAAAACCAAGTAGCCACCATTTCAGGGAAGGATATGTCAGTTCTCTGTGCTGTTCGCAGTCCCATCTTTTTTCTGGTCTCTGTCCATTTCCTAGATTCTTAGATAACAAAAGTTTGAAGATATGCATATCTAATAAGTAACACAGTCTGTTTCATTAAGTTTACATTAATTGGGCAAAGTGAATGCTTGTGATTGTCCAGGCATATTGTTGTTCCATTCATTCACATTAGCTCCTTGCTTACTACTTGTAAAACCAAAAAGAGAGAGAGACTGGTGATTTTAGTAATGACTACAGAAGAGCCTCAGTCCATACAGTCTTGGATATTGTCTCTGATGTTCATGACGTTTTTGTTGTGATGAAGCTAAAGTTTCAGCCCAGTTTATGAGTATGTTTTTTCTGATGTTTGAGAATACAAAATAGCTGTAATCATATGAGAACTGTAGATTTGATTCTGCTGGGGATTATACAACTATAAAAATAGAACTGCTTCAGAACCCAACACCATAGCATTCCAGATTCTAAACTATGAGCTATTCTCTGAAGTAATGTATTTGCACTGTTTGGAGGGCTCCACTGTATTTCTTCCTAAGTGAAGAACAAAAAAAGATTAAAGAGGAATAAGCAGTCCTTTGCTGTCTCTTATTCCATTTTGTGTGTGTGTCCTGTATCTTCATTCTGTGCTAAGGCAGCCTGGTTTAAAGGAATGTTTTGAATGCCCATTAAAACTTCTTATGAAAGATTTTAGTAGGTAATAAAGGCATGCCTCAGCTTTACTCTCTGTGATTTACCTGAGGCTGTGTCATACCCCTGGAAGTTTTCTGGTTTTTCTCTAGGTGTAAGCTTTTATTGAGAAAATTAACAACAAAAAAATTTGTCTCATTTCTGTTTGACTGTTGGAAATACAGTAGTTTGTGTCATTTGCAATGATGAGAAGTGTTTCAGTTCTGCAGTGTACAAGTACCAGTGTGTTGACTTCATTCTGGTTTGGTCTTGATAGAAATGTGGATCAATAGACACACAGTGTCTTCCTGAATAAAAGCAGGTGCTCCTTTCAAAAGTAAAAGATACCTTGTAGTTCTGTGCTTGAACAGAAAATTCTTTGTAGCTAAAAACAAACTTCTTTGTGTCTGAAGCAAACACCACGTGTGATGGAGATAAGGAATCTGATGGTGAAGATGTAGAGGCCGACAATGGTAATTCATCTGAAGATTTGAGAAAGGTAATTATATTTTTTGGAAGTTAAAACTTTGCTGTTTAAAAAAAATCCATTAATATTTCTAGTATGTATCTACCTTCATTCAGGAATTCTATGTCATGTGCCAGGTTAATGACCTTTTTTAATACTTCCATACACAAAATATTGTTAATAACTTTTTCTCTTCATTTTTATTACATTTTCAGGAAATAATGGTTGGTTCGCAATACCAGGCTGAAATTCCAGCTTATCTTGGCAGATGCAGTGATGATGAAAAAGGTAAGTTCTTCTAGCTGTTTTACTTCTTATTTTATGTTTATGCATAGCACTTGATGGAAAAATGTTATTTAAATTTGTAAGGTCAATTCAATTACCTAGCTAAAGTCTCAGAGACCATTAAAACTAAGGCACTAGAAAATTGAATAGCACAACTATATACTTTTATCTCAGAAATGTGACTCTTCAACGTGGAGAGGACATTCTTAGGACAAAATTGGAGGGTTAATTCTGAAATGTCCAGTAATATTAGGAGGCAACTAACTGTAGGTCAAGAAGGTAGTACTTTCGTTGGAGGATCTTAGCTAGTCTCTGAGCATTTAACTTAGTTTATGTTGAAAGTGATCAAAACAGCCTTTTTCCTTGGTGGTTTTTTTTTTTTTTTTGGCAGGTAAAACCATGTGGGTTAAAAAATTAATATGGAAAACAAAGCAATAAGCTATTTTAAATTTCCTTGTATAGGTCCTGATATACTGTCTCTTAAAAATGCGATTTTTTAAGTCTAATGTTACTCCAGTGCAAATTTAGGTAAAAAACTGCAGTTGTGCTAGAGTGGAAGAAAGAGCTTTATTTAATAGAGTTTTATTTTGTTTCACTAGAAAGCTAGCACATTCCTAGCTGTGGAATTAAAAAGACAAATAATGCAAAAAAATTTGCTCATGAGTGGAACAGCTATGAAATTGAGAAATGGGTAGGGTGATACAATAATAAATGAAGGGCATTCTGGTTTTTGGGTTTTTTTGTAAATTTTTGATATTCTGTAAGGTGCTTGTGTTCTGTTACTGTAACATTTAATGGGGACATTACTTGAATTGTATTGAGTCTTTTCAACATTGCCACCTGCTCTTGAGGAATAGTCCTTTTCAATAGAGAACAAGAATGTTTGGTAGGGATTAGCTGGAAGCCTTAGGAGGCAAACATCTAATGTTCTTTAAGATGTAGGAAAGCTTCCAGTTTTTAAGATCCAAGTATGATACTAATGGATTGCAAGAAATGGAGGAGTAAGGACTGGATTTATGTGGGTAATTCTTCTGCTATTTCCACATCTTGACTTCTCCTCAGCTAAGAACTAAGGAAGTGCTAATAACCAGAGGATGACCAAGGAGGGGTTAATCTGACAGTATTCTCCATAACAAGGTGGTAGTAGAGAGAACCAGTGAAAGTCTGATAGCATGGCCAAGAGCAAAGGGGATGAGAGAGCTCAAGGGGCATCTTTTGAGGTTATTAGTCATGGCCTCCAGCAAAAAGCACTGTGTGGTCTTGGTTGATAAACAAAGCTGAAGAGGAGTGTCAGCAGCACTCTGAAAGGTTGAGCTTGGTTGTAGGGGTGGAGGATTCTATGAAAGACTGAAAAGCTAGTGATGGCAAACAGGGGCTTACATTTGTGCTATGTAGTCCCAGCTACCAGAATTGTGCTAGAAAGCAGTTCTGCTCTCGTATAAATTTTACACTTGTAACATGTCTGTCTGAAAGCTTTCCATGTTGTTAAGCCATAAAAGAACTTTCAGAGGTATCATTTTATTCTTCACCTGAGTCTAATGTTGTTTCCTGCAGTTTTAGGAGAGCTCTGAGCATCTCCTTTTCTACTGTAATAGCCATTATGACTCCGTGTTTGAATTAAATAACTCAAATTTCTGTATTGCCAAGAGAGTACATGAAGATGTGCAGTGGTAACCACATCTGTTGATCATAGTAAAGGATTTATAATTTAATCTAATATTGAAACATATGCGCAGACTGACAAAGGTTCACGTCAGCTCTTGTGCGTTTTCAATATATTGTCCTTGGAATAAGCTATCTGAGAGTTGCAGACATCATTTCACTGTATTGTGGAGGGCAGTACATCCTAATCACTTTGAAAGCATTCAGCATAGCAAGTTCTCAACAGCATTCAGTTGCTAATGAATGAAAAAACAAATCACCACATTGCCATATAATAATTTATAATTTTTGGCAAATTTTAGTTGAAAATTACTAAATAGACAAAGTGACCTGCAGTTTAAAAGTGGTGTGATCACACTTGATTTGATTACTTTTTTTTTCCTGTTCTTTGTATTTGTGAAATAGCTTTTAATATTGCAGTCTTTAAAAATGTTGTACTGGGCATTAATGGATTTCTGTTTTATCAGTTTATGAAAATGAAGACCATTTACTTTGGAAACCTGATGTGATCTCAGAAAGTAAAGTTAAAGAATACCTTTTTGAAACCTCCTTAAGAACAGGAAATGAAAAAATGATTGGCAGAATTCCTGAAGGACTACATACACGGGACAATGAACAAGTAGGTTTTATATCCTGTTCCATTTGTGACACAGCACTTGGTAATTTACATGTGGTCTCTTTCTCTGCCTTGCATTATAAAGGCACCACTACTCAATTTCTTCATTCCTTAGTCAGATATTATTGGGTCAAGATCTTAAAATTTTTAAGCACATGTTTAGAAATCTTGAGGACTTGAATGTTGGCAGTGTTGTGATCTGTGATGTTTCTGATGGTCATACTGTTGACAAGTTCAGCCTTTTTAGTAATTGCATATAATGTTTTACATTTTTTAAAATTAAATATTGCCTTAACTTTTGGGTGGTTTTGGTTGTTGCTTTTAAATTTTCATCATGTGTAAAGATAAATCCTTTTTTTTTTTTTGTTACATTAGATATGTTCACTGGAAGACTGGTTTTGGAGGTGTGGATTGGATATTAGAAAACTGTGACTCTTTCTAAAGACTTTTCTTATTTTATAGGCACTGTATGAACTTCTTAAAAGTAGCCATAATGTTAAAGAAGCAATTGAGAGATACTGCTCAAATGGAAAAGCATCTCAGGGTAAGAGAATACCTGTTTTTTCAGTAAAGTGTGTTTCCAAAAAACAGAAAAAGGTGGCGTGGAAAATCCTTGAGTAGGAATCAGATTATCAAGCACATCCCTGTCATGATAACTTTAGTACAAATTAGGTATAATCTGACAGCCATTTGGAAGTTCTGCTACAGAAGTTTGCAGTTGGTAGAAAGGCTGAGGATTTACTTTTGACCTTCCTTTCTTTCCTGTATGGCTGTTGTAACAATGAAACAGATTGATGCGAGGGGTGGGGAGAGATGTGGTTCTGCTGCCCTAAAGCAGTTCTCACCCATTATGTAGTATCTCTGCGATAGTGGTTGATCATAGTATGATAACATTTGTACCAAAATCAGGAGGATATTGCTGGGTACATAAATAAGCCCCACTCCATTCCTTGCTGTGCTAACATTTGTGCTATGCCAGTCCTAAATGGGTTCTGTTGTATAGTTCCAGAGGGCATGGAGAGCTTTGCTTGAGTCTTCTTGGAAAATGGGCTTCTATCTTGTTTGTCCCTATTATTTATTAATCCCTTAAATGAAAACCAGAGCCTGTCATTTAACAAAGATGGTTTTTTGTCCTTTAGTTTTGGCTGGATCATGTTAAGTATAGTCTCAGTCAGTTTGTCCTGTAGGGCAGCCAGACCTAGGCTCAGTGCTGAGGCACTCCTCCATGGTTCATTGCACCTTTTTCCAGGAGTCCACTACCTCACTGGGGGTTTGTAAGATCAGGCAGGGTGTTGTATATCCTGGGGAGTCTGTCTTGTGCTGCATCCATTGGGTTGCTGTGTCAGGTTGGAATTGCCCTGCCGATGACAGTTCAACCCCCCCATTTCTGGGCTGTGATTTACAGTGCCTTGCACCAAGGCTGGCGCTCAGGCTGGTAGCTGGCTCTGGGTCACACATGGCCTAGACTCCTGAGTGCTGGAGGAGGTGTGGGCCTAGCCCTGTTCCTGTGGTTTGCACAGCAGGGCTGAGCTCTCTCAGGCCTTCTTCGCTGTGATACTCAGTCAGAACAGGGCCATCCACCAAAACAGGATTTTCCTTCTCTCTTTTTTCCAACAGCCACTCTTCTTTGTATCCTGTGTAACAAGAAATATTGAGAAAAATTATCATACTTACTACACCTCAGTGATGTTAGCAAACACTATTTTTTGCTGGCAAGCTTAATAAGAACAGTAAACCTTTCAAATAACCTTTGCCCTCAAAGGGGCAAAGATTTCAGAAATCAAACCCTTCTAGATGATTCTTTGTAAAGAAGAATGCTAGATTTCAGGTCGGATAGATTCTCAGTAGGGGGAATAACATGAACCTAAATAACTGAATTACTTTTTTTAAAATGCATTTGGATATTCATCCATTAGGAACAAAAATTTTATTCTTTGTAAAAGGTTAATGAGTGAAATCAGGTTTCTCATGCTACTTTTATAATTGTCTAGAAGAGATGACAGCATGGACAGAGGAAGAATGCAGAAGCTTTGAAAATGCACTTCTGATGTATGGAAAAGACTTTCATCTCATACAGAAAAACAAGGTTAGTATTTTAGAGTTAATTGGAAGAGTTGGTAAATTGTATGATACTGATACTATGTGAAGGCAATCTGTTTGTCAGAAGCCATACAAAAGAGGGGGAAAAGCATATTTAAATAAATTTGGCATTTTTGAACTAATTTTTCCTGTCCTTGCATTAATATTTCCAAATATCATTGGAAATATTAGGCATTGCAAAATGAGTCAATATATAATCTCTGAAATCAACTTGTGTTAACATTACTTCTGTTTATGCATGTGCATTACAATTCAACTTAAATTTGTGCCTTTCCTAAAAGGGAACAGTATTTCTATACCATGGCTGTAGGAGGGGAGAATGCATCTTTGCCTAATTTATTATGCCACCAGCGAGGTGGAAGTTTACAGAATCAGGCTGAGCTCTGTATTTTCATAAAGTGTAGTCATCCATAATATTCTCTTTTCTGAGCCTAAAAGGAGTTCTAATCTTGGTCTGGATTGCTTCTGATTGACCTTTCTGTGCCTGAAAAATAGGGCTTTTTTTAATTTTTGTTAGGAAAAAACCAGCAATTGTCAATATCGGTGTTTCCAAATTTCCTGTATACCTCCTTTATGCTTTTGATACTACATTAAAGGGTTTTTTCCTTTAGGAGTCTGGTTGTTTTTATAGTATTTCAGGTAAACTTTATAGGGTTGTGGTTGCTGTTTAACAGTAGTCTGCTGGTCTTGCCCAATACCTGGTTTAACCCATCCTAAGTAATTAGGGTACCATGTTAAATGGACTTTATAAATGAACAATACATCAGAGATTAAGATGTATTTTCCAACATGGAACAAAAGATGTGTGTCACTATGGAACAGAATTTGTCTAAGAAATCTCCTGAGGTTTTTTCCCAGGTAAAAGGCCAGAGAGTTTAGGGAAGTTCTGGGATCCAGCATAAGGTAATGTCACTTGTATACAGCAGGTATCAGCTACAAAAGATTTCAAGGGTGGAGGACCTTAGCAAGATGTGTTTCCTTATCACTGCACTGCAAAGCTTTGTTGACTGAGACTTTATGCATTAGCATATGGACACCTGTTAATTTCCTCCCCTGCCTGGTATGTCTGTGTCTAAACTAGCAAGGTTTACTACTGCACCCAAGGATTTTGGATTCGCCACTGATGTTCACAGTTAACACAGATCAAAAGGATTCTTCTGAGTCCTTTATACCTTCTCAACAAGACCACAGTTTCATTTTGTTTAAGTAATTGCTGTTGGGATTTGACAGCTCTCTGTTGCCAAAGCCTCCATGGTTCTGGACTTTCCCTAAAGGAATACATACTCAGAGTCTTCTGCGCTTCACTTCTCTTAGGTCATTAATGTGCTCAGCTTTTGCCATCCTAAAAGAGGCAGTTTAAAAAATGTTTAAAAAATGTAAATCTTACAGTTAAAAAAATGTTTTTATATATAAGTACTTCAGATGTAGATAGTTTCAATCTGTTTTGAAAAAAATCCAGTAATGTGTAGAGTAGACCAAATGTAATGCTTGAAATAGCAGGGCTTTTTGGAGTGGGCAAAGATTTGTTGCAGAACAATAAGAACTAAAAATACTGCAGGTTTGGGAATCGGGAAGATGACAAAATCTAAGTCTTTGCATTAATCTTACCAATTCTTGTTGCCCTTTAGGTAAGAACCAGAACAGTTGCTGAGTGTGTGGCTTTCTACTACATGTGGAAGAAGTCAGAACGTTATGATTACTTTGCTCAGCAAACAAGATTTGGAAAGAAGAAATATAACCATCATCCAGGAGTTACGTAAGTAAAATGTTCTTGGAATGTGTTTTCTGTTGCAAATCAGAAATGTAGAAGACATCCCCCCCACTCGTGTTATGTCATTGCAGTGTAAAGCTTCAGTGGCTATGGCAACTGAAATTAAATCTATCATCATTTATAGGTCTTGTTTTCCAGTTATATAATACCTGATGGATGCAATATTCTTTTAGGGATTACATGGATCGTTTGGTAGATGAAGCAGAATCCCTTGGTGGAGCAGTACATTCTTCAGCCTTAACATCTAACAGTCGAACAGAAACCATTCCTGATCAACAGCTAAGCATTCTGAACTCTATCACTGCCAATGAGTTGACAGGTAAGTCAAGAAAAAAAAAATCTTTGTTGGAACTACACAAACAGCTGTTTCATTTGCATTTGTGTTCATCTGTTTTCCAGCACTGACAAACAGTGTAGCTACAGTCTGCCACACTTCAGACGTGAACTGCCTGGATGATGCCTTTCCTCCCATGGACAGCTTACCCCGAGCACCAGTTAATCATGTGCCTGTTGGAACAGAAGAATTGCTTAACTTGCCTAGCAATGGTGAAAGTGATTGTTTTAATTTATTTGAGACTGGCTTTTATCATTCAGAGCTAAACCAAATGAACATGTGCAGTGAGGAGGCAGAAAGACCTGCGAAGAGATTGAAAATGGGGATTGCTGTCCCAGAATCTTTCATGAATGATGTCTCTGTAAATAACCTTGGTGTGGACTTTGAGAACCACACACACCACATTACCAGTGCCAAAATGGCTGTTTCAGTGGCTGACTTCAGCAGTCTATCTGCAAGTGAGACAAATGGTTTTATCAATACCCACACTCTCCACCAACATGCTGCCCTTCACTCGGAATGACTGTGGAAAACTAAACAAACAGTGGGTACTTTATGCAGTAGTAGTAAACTTGATGGGAGCTGTCAGGTTTGCTTAGTCTTTCACTGGAAGTTTGAACTTTATGACATCAGTGATGTCTTTGTATGTATAGAACTATATCTTGATTTATCAAGAGTAATTTCCTTTTTCAGTCCATAAATGTGGAAATGTCATAGGATGTGTGGCAGAGTTTGGGACTAAGAGAACTCTGTGGTGCAGCTTTAAGCTCTGCTTCAGTTTTTTTTCCTAAAGCCTGTAGACGAAGGCCACCGTTTCAAAACCAGCACAGAAGTTCTGAACGGATTGGAGTGGCTTTTTTAGTCTAAGTTACTTTTGCCGTAATGGATGCAGTGGAATAACAATGTTTACAGGTACCGATCCTGATCCCTGCTCAATGTAGCATTTTTTTTTTCCCCCCTTATAAAGGCAGGGATGGGTTTCTTTACTTTAAACTGCACAAACATACAAGGATGTTTTTTAAATGGAACCTTCTCTCATGTGATACTAAACTAGAGCACTTCAGTTTACAAAACAGCAAATTCATGTTGGAAGCTAGCACAAGGGACTTAAGATGAGTAAAGTGAACATCTACACTTGAATGCTGTTGCAAAATTAAAGGTCATGGCTACCTTACACAGAAGTAATCATGCTGCCATAGATGTCTGTGTACTTTAAACTTACTGGCTTAAACAGATGAGTTTCAGGCTATATTGTATTTGGATGGGGTTTGTCCACAATTTTGAAGAGTAATGCAATCGTGTACCTTAACTTTCCTAAGGCAGCTGAGGTATAAAGCTACAGTCTGCACAGCTTAGGATTTACCACTAACCACTCCACATTTGGAAGACATCTTTAGTTGTTTGGAGCACTGCAGTTCTAAGTGTTACAGTTTTGAGGGACTATCTAGTTTATATAGTCATAGTAGAACCTTGAAGTACATGCTTGAAAGTTTTTATTTAGTGTGGATTGCATTTATTTGTTTTGGCAAGTCATTGGCTTCAAAATGGCACTTCACTTCCTTGGTCAAATAGGAAACGATGAATAAAAATGCATCCCATAAAAGCAACTATTTAACTGCATTACTTTTTTTTTTTTTTTTTTTTTAACCTTGAGTGCAATTTAGCCATCCAGGAAGTTTGTCTTGCAAATACTTGTTCCAATTGCTGCAGGAACCAAGCATAGTATTGGCTGGTAACATGTTGTAGCATAAAACTTTTGCAGGGTGTCCTAATGAAAGCCTGAACCTCACTTCAGTAGGATTACCCCTTTCCCTCCATACTTTTTCTTTGCACTGTTTGTATTACAAATTTAATTGCCACTAATTTGTTTTCATTATTCAAGCTATTAAGTTTGCATTGTTGATATTTGTAATAGTTGCTTCAAGGTTGTGCTGAGTAATTAGAAAGTAGTGAGTTTAATATTTGAAAGGGAAGAGGGTATTTATTATGCATACTGTGAACTGCATTGACATCCTGAGTTTCAGATGCAGCATAAGGAGTTTTCTTTACAGCTTTGTAATGAAGATTGCTTTGAAGTGTTTATGCAATAGCACATTTATCATATTAAAAACAAATTAGTTTAGCACAGTGGACAAAAGTAGATATAATTTTGTAATCAGTTCTTAACTTAAACATCTGAAATATTTAACTTTAGTAAGTACACAGTAAATAACGGGTAGCCTTGGCCCTGTGTTGTATTCTGGACATTTTTAGCCAAGTTCTCAGCTTCTTACTGCTGTGTTTTGTGCTGAACTTTGTACCTTGTTTCTTTTGTTTATGAATCAACCCATTTTAAGTAATTTTGTAGAATTCTGGCCATAATCTTCCATTGTTATACATTCAAGTTTATGTATGGGTTCATAGTGAGTGGCTGGTCTGTATAAAAATCATACAAAGGTGACTGAATGCTTATACCAGTTGCACTTAAATGAACATGCCCATTTTCATTAGCTGATGCAGTAATATACTCAGTTTATCTATGCATTGCTGGGCTCTTAATGTAGGCAGAGACTTGTCTAAGGCTTGGGGTGTCAGCAAGTTGAATGGACACTTTAGTTATTTAATAAAGACTGACCAAAATTCAGAAAATGATATGAGAGAAAAATGATTTCCAGGTAGTCTAATATAAATGCTGATCTTATTTAGCCTGTTGGCTAGCTAGCTGGTATCGTTTACTTTTAATTCCTTGTTAAAATGAGGCAATAATTTGCAAGATTTCGTAAATATGTAAATTCTTCATATCTTTTTAGATATCTCTTTCAATATTTTCTGACTACTTCTGTGTATAGTAACATTTTTGTGCATGCTTGATGTGACATTCATAAATTTGTACCACTATGACTTTATCCATGTAAAATAGCTATTTATTGAACTTTTCTTTAAAAAGCTGGACTTACTTTTTTTTCTCTCAGTTTAAACATGTAAATGGAGAACTTGTTACTGTTTATTAAAAGAATTGTGTTTTGAAAGTCAGCATGGAGATAACTGAATTGCAACCATATGAAGAAATTACAATGCCTTGGCGATTACATGGTGAAGCACAATTCTTCTAACAAACTGTGATGAATTCTTTGTCCTTTGCCACGTGTTTTCTTCATACAAACAAACCAAAAAATCCATAACGGACAATTGCAGTGTTGGTTAATGTATCCTTTTTATGTACAGGGAATCTGAAGAGGGTAGCAGATTCATTTAGAAGTGTAACTGGTGCTGTGATTATAGCAATACCACAGTTGGTCACACGTCATCTTCCCATGCTAGGTTTTTAAGTGTTGAGTCTTCCTCTTGCAATGGTCAAACTGCAGAATTTACTTGAAGGATGTACAATACTGTTTGAAGAATATGAAATTGTGTACAATTAGGTAAATGAATTGTGCAATTGAAAATGAGAGTCAAAAATATAGGATAACTTCAGTTCAAGTAGGACACAGTCATAATACTTAACCAAAGTCTCTAATGAGTATTTCAACTTTGAATGTAAACTAATGGATAAACTGACCAACAGGGACACTATTGGCCCAGCATTACAAGCACATTGTCTACAGACAGGGAAATGAAATACAGTGATTTGTAAGATAATGACAAGGTTACTATTTTTATTATTCCTATTTTTCATTGAAAGAAGGAGGAAGATGCTATCAATTGTACAATAAAGTAGGAATGGTTATAGTCTTCCTAACAGAGATTTCAGTTATTCTCAGTTCAAAGTAACTACCCTGTGCATAACAACAAATCAAGTGACAATCGGAACATGTTTTAGTATCAGATGTTCAAGAGGAAGTCGCTGTTGTTGCATTGGTTTTAATATTTGTACATAAACACTGATTTTTTTGAGCATTATTTTGTATTTGTTGTACTTTAATACCTGGTGTACAGTTCCAGAAATAAATGTCTGGAAACCTTTCTTTACTTGTAAAGCTCTTCATGCATCTGCACTGTGTTTGCTACTTCATTTCCAGAGATATGTAGCAGTAACTTTGTACTTTAAGAACTCTGGGTATCACCAAAGCACATGCTACCACACATCTGATGGTACACAGAGGAGTGAAAAATGCAGCAGCCTGTGATGCAGGTAGCTACTGAGTAATGGTTTCCCTCAGATTTTGGAAACATGGCTAAAGTATAGCAAATGTCAGATGGGACTTAAATGTAGCTTCAAAGTAGAACACTGCAGCAGTGTCACCCAGTGTTCAGACTACACTGTAAGCTGTGGGGAACATGTACCTGTTCCGTGGGGGAAGAAAACTTGCCCAAATTCATAAATCCATGTCAAACTGGATTACAGCTGTGACTACAAAACTTTTACTTGGCTTAGGCCTTAATGCTCTGGGGTTCCCTTACCAATCCATGAGTAAGGTCACTGGAAGTCACCCCACACCCTGAGCATCACCATAAAACTTACACAAGCCATGCTGACCCAGATGCCACTATTTCAGAGCTCTGCTAGTTAACTCCTGCTGAAATACCCTGGCTCCGATGGCAGTGAAGGACTTCCAAACAAATGTGACAGGCAAGGTTCAGGCTTGGAAGCAGATCAAGTAATGCAGACCCCACAAAGCTTTGCATTGTGAAAAGGAGACAATGCCTCAGCAGCTAAGCAGGGCACCCCAGCTGCCCCAACCACCACCCAGTTCGTAAGAGCACACCGTTTCCTAGCTCCTCCTCTCCCATGAGCTCATGCCAACCACAAATTCATTGGACTTTTTCACTAAATAACTGGTTTCATCTTTCTGAGTGCAGTTTGCAGACGGCAGAAAAAATTAACATGGGAATAGTTGGCCCTGTTTATACCAGAAACTCATTAAAAAAAATACTGCAGCCTTGGTCGGCATGGTTTCCTCCAGCTTTGCAGCAACATGAAGTCCTCTTGCGTACCAGGAAACTTTCAGGACTGGACACGTGTTTCCTCCTAACGCAGGACAGGCACAACAGCTAAGCCAGTGGCTCAAGATGGCCTCAGGATGACAGTGTACCATGCAGGCACACCTGAGGGGCTCATCAGCATGGCTCCAAAATGGCCTTCATACAATATTAGGACAACTGCTGGCACTGTTGTGTTTTTTTAAAAGCAAGCTGACACCAAAGGGGTCAACTTCAAGGATACCAGAACACAATGTCGTAACTACTGTGAGCTATGAAGCTTAGTGTTACATATTATTATACAATTTAAGAGGAAAGTAATTTTTAGGAGCTAGGTCCATTCTAAGCACAGGAAATTAAAAGGAAAAATATTCTAACAGTCCCAGTTACAGAGAATTGTGCAATCTAGTAGATTAAATTACATCTCTAGAACTTGGGTTTTAATTTTATGAACTACCTTATGGACAGCTGAACGCCAATAGGCAAAAATATCAACAAGAGCAGACAGTTGAGAACCTTATGATGTAAGTGGCTAAACCTTCACCTGTGCATCGAATGCAGACTATTTTCAGAGAAATTCAAGCCTACAGCTTGCTTTCTAGATGGCAAAACTACAGCTCTCCTTTACACAAAAATTATGATGAAGCTTGAAGTACAGGCATCATATATATTTTATTGAAACAGATGTCTTCTGTCTTGAATCTATCAATTCATCTGACAACAGTGTAGTAATTTGAAAAAAGCTCTTCTCCTTGCTTGATGTCTCTGAGAGACACAAGAATTACGCACCTCAGGTGGCTGTAAAACAAGAAAAACAGGGAAAAGTTAACAGTTCTATTTTTCTCTGAATTGTTTTTAATTCTTCATTTCAAGAAGCTAAACCAGTGGCCTTGTCTAGGTTAGTTTAGTAATATGCATAATGCAGGACAGGAAACATGGAAAAACAAAACTGGAATACAGAGAGGAAATATTAGCAAAACCAGTATTATTACCAAAAAACCCACAGCCTATGTGGGTAAGCAAAATAAAGTTTCCACTCAATTGTTCCACACAATCATTCAGAGATGAAAAGAATTAGTCAAGACTGCAAGACACACTCACTCAGACAGGAGGAAAAGCTACAGCAAGGTTGCTGCAGCAGAAGCCACTCCTGTGGACATGCCTGTCACAGGCACTGGCTGGCTACAGCATCTCTCCTAAGGCTCAACAGCACCCTAGGGAGACAGCTCCGAACTGCACCAGACACCTGCTGCCATCTGCAGCAACGTGTCAATTATCCACAAACTCCAAGCTGAAATCAGGTGCTGGCAGGCAGTTTCTCACAAGTATGTAGAAACCCACCCCTCTAAATTTCCTTTTAGTAAATGACCATGCCCTAAAGCTGAAGTGTCTCTTCAAGGAAGGAGAGCATATGCTTCTGCTACTGATGAACAAGGAAGTGGAAAACAGCATCAACCCAAGTCTCTACTACTAAAAATTCAGTTGAGGCCATTTTGAAACATACAAAACCAAAAGGCAAATAAGTACTGAGAACTCTTTCATAAAACACAGCAAGATCAAGAAGCCAGATTATTTATGTTGTCAGCATTGTATTCATCAGTATCAAAACAAGCACCTGGAAGCAGATGGGATCTTTTGTCTGGTGGCTGTACACTACGAGAAATGATGACTGGAAGACCACATTTTCTTGGGACAGATTCCAAGCAAGTGAAGAATTCCCCTTTCCTGAAGCAGTCCCATAGCTTACATGCTTTCACACTTCAACTACAGAATCCAGGCTTCCTGAGAATTTAGTCCTACTGCTTATTTTATTAGCATTTAATTATCTGCATCTCAAACCTTGACTCAACAAACTCTAAGTTTAGTAAAAAAAGCCGTTTTTCCAACATGCACCATAACTTTCTCCAATGAAATTTCAAAGTATTTAAGTAACTCCAGAATTACATTAAAAGTTCAGATAATCTGCTCTAAGATTCTTGCGCATTCCTGAAATGAAGAGGATTATCTGAGAAAGATTTCTAAGTAATTTCTGAAAAAAAGGTGGACTTTCAGGTCATAATCAGGATGTTGTAATTTTACTAACTGTACTGTAAGTCCATGCCTTTATACTGCATTGTACTTCACCTGTCTCAATACAATTTTAGGTTTCTTGCAAATTCATCTGCTTATCTGTCACATAAGCAGCAGACATGAAGAACAGAGAGGAAGAAGCCTAAATCTGAATTACCTCAGAAGGGCTTTGATTGGTCGAGGCTGAAACAGACTGAAAAACTGTGGTACTGTAATACAAGCCAAGTATAACTAGTGCATCATGGAATTCAGAAGAATTGCACTATAGTGCAAGAACTGCTTGGAAAACTGTTTTCAGAGCTATGCTGATTTCATTTGTGAAAATGTGGAAAAATGAATGAAGTCTTGTAATTAAAATTAATCTATTCAGAGAGGTAACTCTCCCATAGAGTTGCACACTTGTGTAACTCATCTTCATATGGTTTGTTACTTTTTAATTATGTCTGTCTTTTCTTTACACATGCAATATGCATCATACAAATCTACAAGTTCCTTCATTTGCTGCCAACCTCTCTGTGTCATGGCTGTAGACGATGTTTGGAAGATACTGTTTCAGTTCTACTGGAAAATGTCCTGGTACATCAAATTCTTGGTAACACACGTTTGCCGCTTTTTCTAGTAATTAAAAAAAAAAAAAAGTTATTAGATAAGGCTTAAAGATGTGTAAAACCATTAAATGTACTGCTACAGGAGTACCAGATGCTTCATCAAGCCTGACAACCATTCCTCTGTCGGGAGGTACGGCACTCCTCTGAAGTCCTATTTTGAATTACACGAGAGGTATGCAATCAACTACAGGAGCTTTTCCCAATTACCAACATGTCTATGAAGAGGCATGACTTGCTTCAGTGACAGGGGTAGCTTACAGAACTGCTTAATGTTCCGAAAACACAATGTTTGCTTTTACAATTAAAAAAACATTGAAAAAGAAATTCCTGGTGGCAAAACATGTCAGAAATAGAGGCAGGGAGAAAACCATTTAGACAGACACTGGACTTCAAAAAAGCAGTTTCATGGGACAACCCTTAATCTCTGTGCCAGTCAACCCTCGGTCTACTCCTCCAGCAACCTTTCTGCATGCTACCTGGAGGCAGGGCATCTTTAGTGTAAGGCAGGCTATGAAAGCCACTTAGAAGCTGAGTATGGTACCAATTACATTTTCTGCACAGTACAAATGTTCCCATGAGTTACTTGAGATCAACAGTGAGACAGAATAACTAGTTCCCTTCTTCAGGTCCGACAAGTGAGATTACACCAACAGTTTCCTGGATTTTGTGCACAAACATAAGGAAGTCTAAAAAAAAATCTTACAGTTCAAACTGAGCAATGATAAAATCCTACTGTACTTGTCACTGTGTGTAGACTTCTCATGAAACCTCCTGAACCCATACTGGGGAACTTGATCTGCAACTCTCTACTGTCTGAGCCCAGTGGTACTTTGCCACATATCCTTTCCCACCATCTCACATTTTGGGGTGTGTGCTTTTCATTCTACATACCAGAAGGGGAACTGGGGGGTCAATAAGAAAAGAACAAGCATATTTGAAGTGCTGCTGCAATGAAGGATTGCAACACTCAGCTGAACAAAAAGCCTCAGGAACTTTTTCCTCCTTAGTGCTTGTTTTGAACAGTACTACTGCCCCCTAAGATCAATATCCTGTTCTTTGTGTCACCTTCAAAATAATTTATATACATAAAGCCAAACTCATACTTGGAAAATTTACCTGACAACTTACCATGTGAGCAGTTGTTGACATACTGTCCCACTGCCAGTGGGTTTTGCAGGGTGGCTGTGAGCCAGCTCTCATCGCTCATTTGAAAAGGGCCAAGCTGATCTCTCCTGCTGCAAGACCTGAAATGCCTGACAGTGTTAGCATGGGTCATGACTCCTTTAGCTAACAGGTTATCATACTTCCTCTGCAGGAATGGCCACAGTCACCGCATAATGTTACAGCTGCCCAACCCACCTGAGGTGGGGGGCACAGGCATAGACCAACACCTCCCACTACTCCATGGTGTCCATCAGACTGGTGGAAGAACCTGAACAAAACTACCACATACTCTTCCAGAAATCCATATCAAACGTTACCATCAGACACGCGTCAATACCTTTCATTCACTTCTAAAAATAAAGACTCATTACAATTTTAGCTTCAAACTCACTCCAGATATTTAAATCTGGTATTAGTAGGAATTAGTACTAAAACCAGGTATTATATAATTTTGCTAGTTCTTTTCATGTCCTATTTAAACACAAATTGCAACAAATTATATTTTAAGGTAAGCCAAACCAGTCCAGCTTAGCTGTCAAGCAAAGTTCAGACTAGGCATTATGAAAAGATTCTTCACTGAGAGGGTGGCTGCTAACTGGGCTCCTCTGGGGAGTGGTCACAGCACCAAGTCTGTCACAGTTCAAGGACTGTGTACAAAATGCTTTTAGTCATATGGTTTTAGGTAGTCCTGCAAGGGGCAGGGAGTTGAACTTCATGAACTGAACTGAGCAGCTTTGATTAATAGTTCAGAAGCATTTCAGTACTTTTATGCTATTTCCTGCTCTATTGAAACTATTTTCTGTACAAGAAAGTCTCTGTACCTCAAAATGCACCTCACTGGTGTTACAGATGAAGACACAAGTACATAATGGGTCACATGCAGGATCTCCCACCCCTGTGCTGTCTGCATTATGAGATACGCACAGGTGGATGACAATCACATGCAGCTCAGGGTAAGAAAGAGGGAACTGAGAAAAGTACCCCTGTTTTAAATCAGATGAGCGACAATCCTCTATTTCTTTTGCTTACCTGTACACTGATCTGGACAGTCCTTTATCGTTCCCATCAATAAGGACACCATCAATGCACCTAAAAATAAAGGGATTGCCAAGGGACTGGAAAAAGATGGGCTCATGCTTTCTGTATACTGTACCTGTTGCAAGACAGATATTATTTCAGAAGAAAATCAGTTAACTGTCAGAATGGGCTTTCAGTCCCCTCCACACAGAAACTCAAAGGAGAGAGAGTGGGTGGGAGAGAAGTTCCCTCTCACTTAGCGACACTGATATTTAAACAGACTAGCTTTCAGACACAATTTTCTGGGATGTAAAAAACACCCTCTCAACTAAATGAGCTGATAAATTCCAGAAAGAGAAACCTCAAAGGAAATCATAGAAAGCCTGAATCAAGTATCTTTGAGAAAGGAAGATAAAGCCTCACAGCCAACCGGTGTGCTTCAGAGATGACATCAGGCGATACTTGTTCAGGAAAACACAGCTGAAGATACTAAGCCATTTTGCTGCCACTGTGTCAGGACTCTGAAAAGCACACATGGATTCAGCAAAGAATCTGAAGAACTACCTCCGTCCTACCCCAGGGATTTTGTTTAGTCCAGGAGATGGAAAATGACAAACCAAGAAAAAATTATTTCAGCAGACTGTTTCCCAAATCTGAGGAGAGGATTTAATCTGCCATGACTTCCAAGCATAGAAAAGCAACAGTTGACCAGCTTGTCACTTTTCATGAAATTGTTGTCCTGCATCCCTCACACCCACTATGTCTTCAGCACCTCTCTGCAGAGATCCTGCAAGAGATTGTGTAATCTCACAAGGAGCCAGGCAAAGGCCACAGGCAGGCTGCGGTCCCTGCCCACAGGGTCCCATTCCCAGCCTGGCAGATTCCTTCACTAACCTGAACAGGCATTTCAACAGCCCATCCTCTTGTTTTGCCAGAAGAGCTGTTCAAGCAGAGTCTGAATGAGCCTATGGTCACACTTAGTATGTGCCTGAAATTTGAAGTGAGCTGCAAAAGTGGCAGGCTCACTCAATGTCACTTGACAATTCGTTCACAAGTAACCAGTGGTAATGGCCAAGCACACGGAAAAACCAGTGAATGCCTAGGCTGCCCCCGATCCTGCACTGCTGGCACAAGCCACAGACCACAGGGAAGGATTTTGTTGACAGATGGAACAGAAACAAAACCAAAGCAACTCAGAAAATTTGCTAGCTTGGCCATACTGATAGAATTACAAACCTTTTTAAAAAATGTATGCAAACACAGTTCCAAGAAATAAGGAAGAGGAAGAGAGAAGTACTGATTTTTCCAAACATGCTTTATGGAATAGAGTTCTGCTAAATGAAGGTTTTATTTTCAGTCTCCAATTTGTACTGCCGTACTTTCAAGTTCATGCAATTGTCTAATGACCTGTGTGGAGCTCTCAAAACCTCATTTTTCAGATCCTGAACCAAAACAGAAACCCCAAGGAATTACACTGTCCTGTTCATCTACTTGATATTTCTCCCATACATTTGCATTTAAAGAGTCTAGAACAACTGTTGTAGCTGCTGGAAAATCAGACTCTCAGTACTGAATTTTTTTTTAAGAAACAAAATTATCCTTCCCAATATTGCTTTTCTTAATTCAAAAATAACTCTAGATAGTTTATAAATATTCTCATGCAGCCTAACTGGGGATTTTGTTAAGGAATGGCAGAAATAAAACCCATAAAATAAAAATTAGTGTTGATCTTTGGCATTCCATGATCAGATGCTTAGAAGTTCCATCTAACTTAATCAAAATAAAAACATTTAATTACCGGGATACATAGACACAACCATCCCTTTTGGTACAAAACCTTTGGTAACAAAGACTCCAGTTCCAGCAGACACCAGGGAACTCCGGTCCCTGCTAACAGTGAACCCAAGTGTGTTAAACAAAACTTCCTCAGGACTATACACGTGCTGACCCCCATGGGTACAAGAATTTACTCTTGACTGCTTCTGCTCCACAGTCAGTAACTCCAGATATTGACACTTGACTTCTGGAAGTAAGGCCAGAATATCTGCTTGTCTACTGAAATCATTTATGAACAGAGCTTTAAATGTTCTCAGTAGTGTTTCAAAAACAACTTCATCAGCAATAATTTTGTCTTGAGAGCTTTCAGGAACGTATCGAAGGGTCCTGTAAAGAAAACAAAATATTTTAAAATTAAAACCATGTACTAATATTATTTTTTTTCCTAAACAGGGAAAAGCCATTTTGCAGCACCAGTAACTTAGATGCACTGTTGTTTTAGAAAACCCCAAACTTTTTTCACATTTTCCCATATTTTTTCTAGCTACAACCACTGTTTTTAACACTAAAAATACTAAAAGAGACTGTTTAAACCAGTACCTCTTCTACTCTAAAACCATCATCTCTGAGTATTTACAAGTAGGTTAAACCCTTATGAGCTCCCAGTGAAAAACACACCAAAACTGAAATATAACTATAATAATGTTTACTTTAAAAAATAGTTCATTGCACTTTAAACGAGCTTAGACAAATATTGTGTGGGCGAGGAAACTTTTAATCTACTTACTTGTTTTAATTTTGTTACATATAACCACGTCATAGTTATTTAAATTCAAACACTACTTTTATGATTAAAATAGGGCATACACATCCTACCGACAAGAAGTTATCTATCTTCAACGTTAAACACCATTTTAAAGTATCTGACCAAGAATTTCATGCCAGCCAAGGGGCAATCAATGCTGAAGCACTTCTGAGTGACAAACCCGAGTGAGCTCCTACGGAGCTCCAGACCCTCCCGAGAAGGGGCAGCGGGGTACGAGCTGGAGCCCGGGATCTCCGCTGCGCCTCACCTGCGCTGGCGGCGGAGGTTGAGGGCGACCCAGGGTACGAAGCGATATTTGTAGGAGCGCCAGCGCCGCCGCAGCTCCCGCAGCATGGCGGCCGCTCCCTCAGCGCCCCGCGCCCCGCCCCCCCGCAGAGCCGCGCCCGCGCGAACTGCGACAACCAATCCGAGCTCCGGGCACACGCCTGCGCGTTTGTGTCCTGAGCTGCCATTGGCTGCGAGCAGCCGGCGGGTGCCGAGCGGCGGCCGGGCGTGAGCGGGGAGCCCTCCAGGGGCTCGGCTGGCCTGCGGGTAATGACGCGCAAAAGCCAGAACGGGGAGAGCTGCAGGCATTGGGAATGAAAAAGCGTGGCTCCTGGGTCCACATCTACAGACGTAAATACACACACCTCTCTCCGAACAATGTTCATTGCGCCCTCTGTGAACGATCCAGAAAGACAAGATCCGATTAAAAGGTGGTTTAAAAATTATGTAGAAGCAGCCACTCCTGGCACTGTCAGATCACCTCTCCAAGATCCAGTGCCTGCTTCTAGCTGTGCTAAGGGCTGTTAGTGCCTCAGATCATCACGGAATCAATTAGGTTGGAAAAGACCTCTCAGCTCATCAGACCAAATACCACTGTGGCACGGTGCCATGTCAAATCTTCCCTTAAACGCCTCAGGCACCAGATCCCACCACCTCCCTGGGCAGCCCATTCCAGTGTTTAATCACCCTTCCTGCGAAAAACTTCCTCCTAACGTCCAACCTGAACCTCCTGTGCAGCAGCCTCAGGCCGTGTCCTCGCATCCTGTTGCCTGGGAAAAGAGGCTGACCCGCGGCTGGCTCCAACCTCCTCTCGGGCAGGTCACAGCTGAACTGCTTCTCCTCCAGGCTGAGCAACCCCCCGCCCAGCTCCCTCAGCTGCTTCTCGTAAGACTTGTGATCCGTGTCATAAAAAGAGTGGCTCAGTTTCAGAGCTGAGACCTTTTACACTTCTGTCCACACTTTAGGCTTGTGGGTGTGACAAGGAGACACGAGCTGTAATTTGTAGCATCATCAGCTACTGTAGATTGAAAGGTACAGCCCGCTGGCTGATGCACAGCATGCAGCAGCGCCTACGTAGACAAACTGAGGGAATATACTACAAACCACGAGCATTTACAAACATGGACACAAGCCCTTTCAGTGCTACATTCTACCATCACTTATCTCGAATATAATTAAAAAAAAAATCTAGTAAAAAAAATTATCATTCAGCTGTTGATCTTCAAAAATTAGCAATGGCCCCCAAATAATTCTGTACAAACCACTTGTTACCGTAAGGGTACATCTTTGGCCACTGTTGTCCCTTGGCTTCTTGTGTACCTAGTTTTATAAAACTTTTATCTTTGGATTCTGCTCCTTAGCTGCAGTTTTAGTTGAAGTCTGCCAATAAATTGGAAAAATAAAAACATGTATGCATGTATTTTATTCAGAAAGCAGTTTAAGAAATATTAAGCAAGTGTTTCAGAACTGGTTTTCGGGTAAACACAGAAATCAAGCCTCAAAACACTCTCAGGGGTTACACTCCTTCCTCTGGACCTGATTTTTTGATAAAAATTTGGGAATTTGAGACAGGCCCACCAAAGCAATATAACTATCAGAATTAAGTTCCCTGTAACTGTAAAACTTCAGAGCTTTACAAGTATTTAAAGTTGTGCCTTTATTTACTCCATAATCAATTCTACTGTTGGCCTGCCACATCTTTTCCAAGAACAGGAGCTGAGCAGTGGGCTATTGCAAACTGAAGTTATTGAGGGAAAATGCAGGAAAAGGTACAGTGGCTGCCACAAAGTGCTTCCCTGCCATCTCCCGGCCTTCTCGGTAATTACACGGAAGAAAGGTCTCGTATCAACACTCATAACTCTGGGTTTCAGCAGCTGTGTTGCCATAACCAGTAAACACCACACATGTTCACCATAACACATGCATATTGTGGCTCTTAAAAGCAAGATGGTCACAGAGTGAGTCAGGTCATTAAGGAAGAGTAAGCAAAGCAGAAAGTTAGTAAGAGAAATAGAGTGCTTTGGGAGGTGGGCTGTCAGGTCACAACAGCCATGCACACAAGTTGCTCACTTTCATATGATGAAAGGACATACATGACCCTTGTGACTCGCCAGCATGTTCTGGAGCCAGTCCGTACCCTTGGGTGAGAACTTGCAAAGATGAAACACCACCAGACTTCAACCTATGACCTTCAGGCAGGAATGAGATGTTATTCCCACGGCAGAAGTCACAACATGCATAGAGCTTACCATTTGCCTGTGGAAGAACCGAACGTGCCCCGTGCGCATGAAGAGACTTGGTTGGCTGAGTGGGTGTCTTTGAATTTACTGCCTTCTGCTGGGCACCCGTGATCTCTGCCATCCCTTGCTAAAAACAGGGCTGCACATGGCAAGTACGACATAACTACCGCAGGATTCAGAACTTCTACAGTAAACCAGATAAAGGAAGGTACGTTTTAATCAGTTTATCTCCTGCTTAATCCTTGCAATATATTCTACTTTCAGACATTTCAGGTAGTAGATTTGTCTGATTTTAGATATCAGATAATAGAGTTTATCTGAAGATTTCTGCTGCCAGTTTTCTGCTGGTGAATTTATGTACTTGTAGCTATATGCAGAAAGTCACATAGCTGATGGAAATAATAAAAAAGTGTAATCCTTCAAAATACAGGATCTATAGTCACAAAAAAGTCTATTGAAATTTGTTTCCATAAAAAATAATTTTTAAAATTTCAAAAATACGTATAGAAAGAGGAACAGAAACAAGGCCTAGCTTTGCAATACAAGAATTGCCTGAATAAGGAAAGGCTTATGTTTGCCTATTAAAATCTTAGGCAACAGAATCACTTCACCAAAAACATAAAACAGCAGATTAACTTCCAACATACACTTCAGTTGCTCCAGAACTGACCTAACCAAATCAACTCACATGAATAGGTAATTGTTACATTTGCAGCCATGCAAAATTTTGACATTTAATTTTTGGCCTAAAGGCATAATCAAGTGAGGTTCATAGATAACAGTGCTGTCATAGAAGTTCCTGTCTTTATCACTAATTAAAAAATCAGTCATTGTTGCTGCCCTTTATCTAAGCATTCTTTATTAATTCACCCAAAATAGATATATATGTATGTGTGTGTGTGCATATATATATAGGCCAGTACTCATGCACTTGCGTCACTTAATATTAGAAACTAAGTCTTGATATATCAAGTGTGATG
Organism: Rhipidura dahli; assembly: GCA_013399225.1. Lineage (NCBI taxonomy): Eukaryota > Metazoa > Chordata > Aves > Passeriformes > Rhipiduridae > Rhipidura > Rhipidura dahli. Next base: position 56,535 of record VXAC01001431.1, read on the forward strand.
TACGAAATTGTGTATAAACAGTGAAGTGTACCAGAAATGTTTTACTCCCATCAGTAAAATGAATGTGTTTATCTTACAGTAAGCAAAGGACAAAGTTTGTTCAAAAACTTTTATTTACTATAAAGACAAAAAACACCAAAATACGTACAAATTATACTATATAAAATTGGTTCAATGGGGTAAAAACTTTTAATTAAAATATCTTGATATATTTAAAATAACAAAGGATACAATGAAGCCAAATTTCTTAACCCAGAGATTTCTGTAAAATTTGCTTGCACAGTAAGGTGCTAATAGAAGTTAGCCCTTAAGCCCTGGAAGTCTTAGGAATCAGTCACATAGCAAATATAATTTCATTGTGAAAGTGAACTTTGGTAGAAGAAACTCTATAGGACACCTGAGGTAGTAGAAACTGGAATAAACAGCAGTAGACGTTATTTACAACTTAAGTACCAAATAACATTAAGAACACAAAAAATAATTACACAATACAATTTTCAGTCCAGCTTTGATCCAAAGAAAATAAGAATATTACATCACATCTCCATTTTAAAAACACCACAATTACCAGCAAGCCAAGGGAAATGCAAACTCAAACAAATGCATTTGGACACCTAAGAGGCAGTTTGAGTTTGAAATGTGGTAGGCATGGTGATCTACATAGTAATACTGATTAGCTGAGGTTCATCAGTTTATACAGTTTACATTTCTGCCAGAAACAGTATTAATCTGACAACTGATCTTCCAGTACATGAATTGGCAAGAGTGCATCCTTTAAAGCTTGCACATAAGAAAGACTTGGAAACAATCTTATTAGAATGAGAAATTCTAAAGTGGTCAAAAAAAAAAAGTCAAGTACAAAACAGAGCTACCAAACTTCACATTTCGGTATTATCTTTTTAACTCTTCAAAGTCTGCCAATCTTCAAAAACAAAGGAATGTAAGATTTCCAAAAGAAACACATTCACAACTAATGACACGGGTTTGTTTTGTTGTTGTTTTTTTTTTTTTATTAGTATGAGCACTATCATTCATGTAAACTTATCTTTAAGATGTCTTACTTCCAATTTGTATTATACACTTTTAAGGTACTATAGCTTATTTAGTTTGTCCTGAGTCTTTGAAAATAACCAATTCTGTTTGAGTCCAACAATCCAACTGGCTTCTGAAGAGTTATAACATGAACAGTATTTTTTTTCAAAATGGATTAAACACAATCAGTATTAGATTAAAAAAGATCCCCATTTTTAAAAAAGCAAAAGAAAAAGCTGCCATTTTCCTTCAGAATTACATGCATCAGAATCTAAAAACCTGCCTTTAAAATAATTTTAAAAACTTGTTTAAAAAATAACCCCCACAACTCCTAAAAACCGACAAGTTTTGCACTACAGGTGAAGCTTTACTTCACATTTTACTTTATCTTGATCTTCAAGTCCAAGTTTGTTTCTTGTTAAGAAAAATACCTTTCTTATGGTAATATTTTTAACATTTTCAAATTAAATTATCACTAATGGCTACAGTAAATAGATGATGTACGGCAGAAGGAAAACAGCAGGTAAAACTTATTATCAGTAGAGAATGTAACCTCAGTTTCTTTACACAAAGAATGAGATTTGCTCATTTGGCACCTGCTCACACTGAAGTACATGCCAAAGTCTCCCATAAAAACTTTACTGGGAGCTTTGTTTGTGGGGCCTTTGACATGAAACTTCTCTACACAATTTGCCAGAAGAAACTGCTATATGAAAAAAAAAGGCTCAACGACTTCTAGCATGATTCAGACTAAGTTGCTTTATACAGAACAATCTTGTTTATTAAATAACCTATACTATCAGAGCCTTCAACATATCCTTGTTGAAGCTGGCATTTTATCCCAGATTTCCAGAAAATCTGGTTTTAAAACTCTTGTGTCAGGAAAATATTCCATGACACAGCTTGCATCTTTTTTTCTAAAGACTATTTTAAAATATCCCCTTTTCGTGAAAGTTAAAAACACAAAGAAAACAACTTTGATTTTGAAAGAAATTACATGGCCAGCAGTAAATGCACAGTGAACCATGAGTGCCTGCTCTTACTTCATAGGAAGGCAAAATCCTTTTTTTAAAGTTTCCATCAATATTTGGATTTGTTACTCAGAGAACATAAAGTAATTAAAAGGGACAGATACAGAATGTCCTTTTAACCAGTACTGAAAACTTACTAATTGCAGAGCATCTACACGTGAAATTGAACAGTGATTGCTATATTAAAATAGATCTTGAGCCTCTCAGCTTCTAATATTGCTGAAAAAGTGCTCTACATAAAATAAAAATCACTTACCTGCTAAATAATCATGCAGATTTAAGGAAAAATGTTTTTGTGTTAACATAGAGCCAGATGTTTGAAAAGGCACAGTTTACAAATTTCTGCATGAATTGTCAAATGTTGCATACTGAGCTTAGGTAAAGATCTTGATTTGTCAATCACATACTTAGGTAGAGTCCTCTGCTGGCCTTACACTCTTGATGTATCACTAGGCCAGCAGAATAAAATAATTTGCTGCGCTTTACTGCACTGCAAGACAGTTATTGTATATTCAGTAGCATTTTCTTCAGTACTTCAGCCTTACACGTAAGTAGCTACCATGTAGTACGGAAGACTGGGTGTTTCAGCAGCTCCCTGGAAGGGGGTCTGTCCTGAGGTTGAAGTTCTAAACACCGAAGAGTCACATCTTTCAAGCCCGGAGACAGATGTGTAGGGATTGATGGAGCAGTAGTTGCACTAGCAATCTGAACAAGGGGAAATAACTTTTAGAAGTCAGTGATTAAGCCCCCTCTTCTACCCCAAAAATATTCCATGAGCTTATAATTTCAGCTGATGAGTTAGATTTATGAACTTTTCTCCATTCAGCATGTTTCCTACTGCAATTGAAGATTACATTACTGCTTTCAGTTTATTGTCCTTACACCTCATTGCTTTTCAGTTTGACTTTCTCCTTATACTTTTCTCTAAATTTTCTTCTTACAGCAAGATCCTGCAGTGATCACCTCTGAGCAGGCCATAGGAGAAGCTCTTACAGCAGACATATGGGCATTCTTTAGTCTACTAGCTGCCTTCACTGTTAACTGGCCTAAGTCACCATGGAGAGAGATTAAACTGAGTGATGTTACACTACAACATGTTTAACTCTGTGTGCTTTCTTGCACTGCCTTTGCTGTATTTATGCTACCACCCCAAAGGCCAGTATGTCTCAGAAAGACACAGATCTCTCCCAGCCACATTAATTTTACTTAGTTTAGGTCAGATTAAAGCAGCATGACTGGGGAACACTAGAGTGGCACCACCAGTTTCACAGAGACACAGAACCAAGACAATTGCATCTCTTGTCACAACTGATTTTACTTAGAACATATCTGAGTACTGCTGTGCAGTGTCTGTTTTCTGCAAGCACTTTCTTCACTTGCAGCAGTATTTCCTTCATGCCTACAGTTCAACTGGACCTTTAGAATTAAATATATTGAATTGATTTTAGTAAGAAACATGAATGCCAAGATGGATGATCTAGAAAAGGAAGGGGCGAAAATGATATATAGCAAAGCATAATGGAAAACATCTTTCAGCAAAATCTGATCATGGAACATTAGGCTTTTACAAAAGGACATCCCTCTCTGTGAAATATGAATACATACAGAAATGGTTTATGGTAAATAAAGCTTCTGTATTTTACAGAACTGTAAGAAAAAGTTCAAATCCCAATCTTCTACCAAATGTAAAGATCAACTCTATTCCTATATTTTTTTTTTTTTAGCCTGTTACACTATATTTTTATATCTTAGAACAGACCTTTCTGAGCAACCTGGTCTAGTGGAAGGTGCCCCAGCACATGGCGGGGAAGGTAGAACTAGATGATCTCTAAGGTCCCTTTCAACACAAACCATTCTATGATTTTGAATATTTTTGTATTACTATCTTTTTTTTTTTTGGTATCAGTTTGTTTGGTTTTTTTTTAAAGATGCAAGTATGGTTATAGTGGTACCAGTATTGCTTCTGTACTAACAGCCCCAACATAAAAAAAAGCTATTGCAACAACCCCTGCTAAATGCACACTTTTCTAAAATTCACACTGCTGTATACAAGATTACTTGGCATGTTTTGTAGTGTACTGGCAGTAACAAAATACCTCACCTTAAATATCAGAGCAAGATGATTGGAGTGTTTCTCTGCATTCCAGGGAGGTTTAGCACAAGCCATTTCTATGACAACACAGCCAACACTCCACACATCACAGCTCCTTCCATACTGCTGACCTCTCAGGACCTGAACAGCCAAGACACCAAAAATCAGATCATATTCTTCAAAGTCTCTTAGCTCTAAGTCATTTAGAAGTAAACCCCAAAATGTCATCAAACAAGTTTATTCAGATTAACATTTCAAGCTAAGAGAGTGCTAAGCGATGTAAATAACACAAGACTTATACAGGTCTAGAGATCTAGTCATAGTAAATACAACACTTGACCAAGTGGCAAGCAAAGTACCTTGGCCATGGCTAGCTTTTGAGCAAATGGTCATTTGGACATTAGTAACAATACTTGTGATAATTGTATCTTGTCGCAAACTACTTAAAACAACTTTGGCAACAAGAAAGAAATGTCATGATCACCATGTTGGAATCACTCCTTATCTTTAGAACAAAGGCATTTAAAACAGGAATTTTCTGTTACGTGACTACGTGACTTAGCTTAAAGAATTCAAACAAACTTTTTGAAATAACTTTAAAATTTGGTTTCTTACCTCCGGTGCCATAAATGCAATAGTTCCCAACAACTGTCCCTGAAACTCCCCAGCACCAGTTCCTTTTGATGCCAACCTGGCTGCAGCTCCAAAATCAGCAATTCTTAATCTATGACCTGTGCTGTCAATTAGCAAATTGGCACCTGTCAACAGCACAATAAAAATACTACTAGTTTGCTTTCTATTAAAGGCAAAAGGATGAACAGACACTTGACACTTCTCCTCCCTCACTTCAAAATTATGAAATAGGTTGACATTCCCCACTGCAGTATCAGGGAAATCTAAAAATCAAGGATACGGTGTAATAACCTCACTTTTCTGTTATGCCTGAATGATACTGCACACAGCTTGAGGCTGTTTGAGAAATTTCGAGAAGCAATCAAACTTTGAAAGTAGGGCAAACACACAGGATTCTGGAACAATGCCTGGAGATGGTATAATGGAAGAAAATGGTGACCTAAAGCCCCAAAGGCTTTCTTTGCCTGTGGCTCCTCAGGAAATTTAAAGTTATTTCATTATCAAGCAACCTTGAGTTGCTTTAAGGAGAATTACAGAGCAATTGAAAGTTTTACTATTTCAAAAAGAATTAGTAAAGACAAACATTTGCCACAAACATATTGCTACTTATATAAATAAATCTCCAGTTCATGGACAGCTATAGTGACATCAAAGGGAAAAGTTCAGTAAGACTGATATTTCCCAGTTAAGTCCACATTTTATTCAGAATATAGCTGTATTTATGTTCAATTAGGATGAAGTAAGAAAACTCCTCACAATATTTCCATACATTAGAAATCTGGCCTCTTTATCTTGGCTTGTTCACAGACTTTACTATCATTTCAGTATAAACATTTATATTAATTTAAGTAGCAGTGGTTTTAAAACTGTATGGCAACTTCATATCTTATTTTAACCAACTGAGAAAGACAATTTTTCTAAGCTGCTGGCATAGGTAGCAAATATCCCCAAACTTGCTATGAACAGTTTGATTAATTTAGGTAGCATTTTGATTAATTCCAGCACTAGAGTTTCTTAGGAATGTTCAAGAATGATCATATAAACCCAGCAGAAATGCCACTCCTGAGATGGTATCTGAGAGAATGAACAGCTCTCAGGCCAAAACAAATTCTGCTTTCTGAATACTTCTTCTTAGAAAAAATCATTAGTAATTCTCACCTTTAACATCTCTGTGGATTATCTGGTTCTCATGGAGGTAAGAAAGGCCACGTAACAGTTGTTCTGTGTAATTAATAATAACCGATTCTTTGAAGGCTCCATATTTACTTAACAAATGAGCAACCGAACCTCCTAGAAGATAAAATAGTACACTCTATCAACATTTACACTTTTCTGTTAATAGAGTGCAACACTACATCCTAAAACTGGAACTTGGTATTAGTATTTCTAAATTATAACTAGATTTTCTCCCCCCCAAATTAAAATAATTTCATAGGCACAAAGTGACACAGTTCACTCCTCAATTACTTTCTACACAGAACTGTACACCGTAAAGTCAAAAGTCTTCATGCTTCTGAAAAATTTTATACTTCCTTAAAAACGACACTTTATCTGTTCACATTAATGTGTAAACAGCAAATTTTAGCTTTCTTTGGGGCAATAGATAAGTGCAACCTCCAGCAAGAATACTCTCTTAGTATCTTCATTTATGGTTTGTTATTATCCAATACACGGAACTACACAGGCAAGCAAGGAAAAGCAGTATCTTCTTCTATTTTCCAGAACTGGTAATAGATTCTGAAGATTTTGGATTTCCAATTTGTCTCTCAAAGTATTGTAATATAACCTGGGCTCAAATGAGGTAAACACAATTCCTGACATTTCATTATCTAAATAATAATATTTCAGAAAAAAAAAACTAGTTAAAAAGCTTAACACTCCTAATTTTGAGAAAATATTTCTTGCACTACTTCTTGTTATGACACATACTTGGGGGCTTTACATGTTAGCTACTCTGACCTAAGTTAAGGTGCAATGCTTTCTTTTACAGGAAGTAAGGATGTATAAAACACCAAATCTAGTCTTGGTAACTGGATGGCAGCAGCATATAATCACATTCATAAAATTAGTAAAACTAGATATTTGTCAAGAAAAAGACAGATTTTCTTGTCTTTGCTCTATACAATTATGAAAAAATTTCAAAATTATATACTAAATTACCAGTTAAGAGATTGAAGACTTGAATTAATTTTTCTGAAAGCACTACTTACTACTTTTTATTTGACACTATTTGAATTTTCAGTTCTTAAATGCTTCTTCATGTCCCCTGACACAATTTTTAAGAAAAAGCTTGGGACAAAAATAAGTGACAGGTATTCCAAACTTTCTAGCAAAGTCATTTTTAATAATAACCTAAAGCTACATAGATAAACTGAAAATGCCCCAGTTTGAGAGACAGTCATTCAGTTGGAAATAGATAAAAATTTGTAATTTCTCACTTAGAGTCAGAAATGGAAGGAAAAGTAATAGAATCTTTCTTCGAGGTTTCCAACTGCTTTAAATGTGCGAGAGGTTAGGCATGGAAAATTATAAATCACAAAAAGATGCACCATTAAGAATATTGCTACGACCACATCAGCTGTTCTGTAAGTAGATCTTTATACTGATTGCCAACACAGCAATGAAAATATAAATTTACAACCTCAAGCAATGCAAAATCCACTATGAAACTATGTATTTCAAGACTCAAAAGGTATTTTCACCAGTTGTTTACCTGCCATCCATTCAATAAAGAGGTTATAGTTGCTCTTCTCACATGTAGCGCCCAACATTCGAATAATGTTAGGATGGTTCAGATGACTCATCATCCTTATTTCTTCTCTCAGTGCTTCAACTACCTCTTCTTGCTCAGATGATGTGTTCCTGACATATGTCACCTGTTTTGAAATACGGTATTCAGACTTACCTAATTTAAGTACAAGTCCTGTAATCCCCCTTCAGTACAGCAAAAAAAATGGATGGTCTTCACCATCTGGAACTACTTTTTTACTTCCAGCCCCATCAGCTGAGAACATATCTCCATCTGAGATAGTCATAGAAAATTAAGAGTGATCTTCTAGGGAACAAACAAAAACCTCTCCAAGTACAGAGTGGGGCAAAATCCCCGTTCTCTCCTCTGTGTAAACTACGAAAAACCCCTTGCTTTCCAGATATTGAGGAAAAGGAAGAAAGATAAGGCCTGAAATGGGATCTTAAGTGTTATTTATAAAATTGTACCAGTTAAATGATAAATATTTCATAACTAAAGCTCTTACATAAATTCAACTGAGGGGAGAACATGACAAATCAGAAGTAATGGAACTAGAGACAATCTCAGCTCTGATCCATACTATTTATGAAATAATGGTATGCTGCAGGGAATTTCCCCCAGGCATCACAATCATCATCTCTCCAGGACCACATGGACAATCCCATTTTTGCAAAAGCAAAAGAGTTTCAAAGGAGGAATAGCTGGTGGCAGATCCTCTTCCTTGAGCAATTTCAAAACAGTTAATCAATTCCATAGGTATAAGTTCATTGCAGAACTGATAAGAGTGTTTGGACTAAAATTCCCTCTATTTTGTTACCACTGATTCAGCCCTAGGGAAACTCTGGTGTGAACAATTTACACACACCTAAAACTTTCAAAAATCTTGACTGAAACAGGGACTGAAGCATGTGTATTTGCGACTCTTCTCAGCCACACTTCTGTGTCTATGAATTTAAATAGTAAGAAATAAAGTAATAGAAAATATTAAATAGTAATAAATAAAGCCTCCAAGTTGGCTTTAGTTAGCAAAATTGAATCAGAGGAAACAAACATTAAACTACATTTCCTCCATTTAAAGTTTTAGGAAAAATATTCTTTACAAGTGAGGGGAAACTGTTTTAAATAGCTATCTCGCAAATAGGTTAGAATCAAGATATCTGGGCTCCATTCCTAGCTCAGCCACCAATTTATGAACTTGATAGAAGCAAAAACATACTTGAAGAACTATGGGAGAAAATGGGCATAGAAAAAAGGACTTTTTTTTTTCACTCTAAGAAGAATTGAAAAAACTTGCATGTATTAGGTTAATACCATGAACATAGAGGTTTTTTAATTATGTACTATGCCAGAACACATGACAGGCAGTAGAAGCAGGAACACAAGAGGTCTGTGAGAGCAAACACAAGAAAAGGAGGTACTCTCCAGAAGTATTTACCTGTTTTACAGCCATTAATGTCCCTGTTCCCACATCTTGAGCTTGGTAACAGGAAGAGAAAGCTCCAAGACCAATTTGCTGACCTTTAAGCCATTCTGCATCTTCTCTGTAATGGTGTTTTGCTTTGGTATGTCCAGGCAGGGTTTCTGGTGTCTGCAAATTAAATTCAAAATCAATTCCAAGTTTACTAACATGCATCTAAAATACAGACATTCTAAAGTGTTAGGAAATATCCAAGCTTATATGCCACTACTTTCCCTTACACTTCTTTGTATTGCTCGTAATAAAGATCCCAGCTGAGGTTAGAGCACCAGAGTATTCTGTAACCCACATACTCCTACTCTATGCAGAAACAGTTTCCTCTGTGTTACTAAGTGAAGGTGAAAGGCAAGATTAGAGGACACAAATAGGAGCGTAACTTTTTTTTCTCTTTCTAGTCTCACATCTAGTTAACGCTTCAGCTTGCACCTGCATTAAACAGAACCAAAATCGAGTTGTTTTCTATTTAATTTATCCCTTCCATTTTATGTGTTACATGTTGTTACCTCAAAGGATCACAAATAAAATACCCCTTCCTCTAGTCTTATTTCTTGAGCTTTTTGTCTATTTGCAAACATATACGTATTTTTTTTCTGACTACTAAAGTATCTCTCATCTTCTGTCAAGATAGGAAGACAACAAGATCTTTTACCACTCTTTCAGAAATTAGTTTGATTTTGTACAATTGCCTTCAAAGTAAATCAGCATTCGGACTCAGTATAGTTCTACTCCTGCTTAAAAATTTTGGTTTTATTTCCTGGTTTCCCCAATTTTACACTTCTTTATTTGTCACTTTAAATGTTGATACATGATATGGTGTTTCTCTTCCAAACAACTTCTCTAGATTTGTAAATAACATGGAAGGATTTTGTGAGCACCCTCAAGTGGCAGACTGTATATATTCCATCTCCTATGAAAGGGTATTGAGCACCTTCATATTTTATATCACTTTTGAAACATAAAAGCACTGCTTTTTAATTTCAGAAACCCTCAGTTGAGACTTAAGCTAAATTCACATATGTATACTTACATCCTGCTGAATGATTATGATATCTTCACCATTTTCAACCTGTAGTTGAGGAATTATTGGCAAGGCATCTTGGGATGCTGACATTGCCATAGCAATAGCTAAAGCTTCCTCCTCTTCAGCTTCCATCTTCTCCTTGCATTTTTGATTATGATTTACATCATCTTTGTAAGTATCATCATTTTCTGCCCGCTCCGGAGAAAGAACTGCAACTTCAGACTTGAATGTAACTGTGCCATCACTCGTTGGCATGGAGGCCTCAAGTAGGTCCTCAATACTGGAATTGAGCTCTGCATTAACATCCAGCCGGCACTTTTCATCTACCGGTGTGAACACTGTCTCTTCACTTGGTATAACTGCACTGCTATTGCCTTCACACTGTGAAATATCATTCAGGTCAAGTGTCATACTGCTTTTTAAGGTTTCTCCTTGCTTCACATCACTTGGGGTGGGTCGTGATGGCTTTGGCCTGTGTACATGACTGGATGGCAATGGCCTGGCTTGGGTAAAAACTGGAGAAAGCTTCTCAGATTCTTTACTTTCAGAACAGTTTCGCTGAAACTGGAGAGAAAGTTTCCGTTGTGTTTGAGGCGAATGTGAGGGGATTTTGCAGGGAACAAATCCCTGAGGTCTGAGTTTAGAGACATCTGTTACAGTGCCAGCTGGTACAGACGGGTTTGATGGAGACAGAAGTGTTGGGAATAGTGACTGGGAATGACTGGATGAAGAAGAAGAAGAGTTCACACACTGACTGTGGGGTTTTCCTTTTGTTTGAATGGCTGGTTTTGGTTGCTCAGTGGTTACTGGTGAAACAGGAAGTCCCATAGCAAGGCCAGCTAGCATCTCAGAAATGTCATCTGGACTGGCACTCAGTTTTCTATCACTTAAACCTTTCCCACTCTTCCCTGATAACTGGACAGTATTGTTAGGAGTATTATTTTCTGTAGTTTCTGGAGAGTTATCTGGCACAGGCAGCTGTAAAAAGTCTTCATGCCGGCATTCCCCAGAGTGCATTTCTTCCATGCCTAGCTGAATGGCTTCTGCAATTTCCATTTCATCTGCTATTGCCATCAGACGTCGACGCATCCTTGCATAATGAGTTGAGCTCGTCACACTCAACATATCTAACAGCTTTACAAAAACATGGGGCACTCTTGCCACCATTCTTGCTGCACTCAAAAATACTCTCCGCGACAATTTGCCAACCATTGAGTGGGAATTGTCAATGGACTGCAAGGCGAAATTTAAGAGGGAGAGAAGTTTCTTATACCTAAAAAAAGAAGAGAGGTCTTTTATACAGTGACATGCTCTAGTTAACTAGTACCAAAAAAAACATTTCAAGATAATGTATTTAGCTGTCAGTTCTGAAGTAGAAAGGAGATTTTTTGCATTGCACTGGTGCTTCAAAAATGCTTCACAGGTCAGAAGTTTTTTAAAAGGCAACTATTTACTCCATAAACCAAGCACACATTGCATAGAAATACAAGTTATTTGTTTACAGGAATTACATCAACTACTACTTTTATGGAATCACCACCAACAAGTTCAACTACAAAGAATAACATTCACATAGTACAAGCAAATACCTGTCGACTACAGTATCAGCCTGCAAGACATCTCCACAGACAATGTGGGGATAAAATTCACCGGGAAATTCCAACAGAAGTCTGTCTATTAGACAAAGGCGTCCAAGCAGTGCTTGCCAGTTGCTAGATTCGATTTCAGTTCCAAGAATACAATTTAAGACATAATCAACACCTCCAATGCCAATGGATCCTATAAAAAAGTTAATAAAATGAAGACTAGTTATTAGAGTCACAGTCTACATGAAGATCAGAACTGTATCATACAGAATTATTCACTGTTTGCCCAAGTTAACCCCCCTCCAAACTGCTGAGAGGAAAACTGTTCTCTTTGCCATGCTTGTACTTGATAAATTCTAGTATTATTTGCCTGCCATTTAATTCAATCGTATATGAAGAGTTATTATTACCAGATTTAAGTATTTCTCTCCCAACTGCCAGCTCGCCTGCTTGACCTTTACACATCTCCAATAGCGTTGAGACTGAAAGTTGACTTGTTCGACTGTAAGAAATTAAAACCAAAAAAAAGAATTCCTTTAGAAAACGCTTTCAAGGAAAAACATCCTATTCATTATATTTAAAAAATCATCAACTAGGAATTGTGTGTAAAATGATTTCATATCACTTTATTCCAGTAAATTTCTATAATCCACTCTTTGTAAGCTACCAATGGTTGCAACATTTTTACAAGGATACTTCCAGAAATATAATGTCTATCACTAATATACAAACAAAACCCTGAATCATCTCATTCTCTTGTAAAATGTGGCCAAATGCATAAAAACGGTTTTATTTCACTTACTACTTTAACTTTAGATATTCTTTTGCTGGACTATTGCTGGTGGATCTCTAGCTGCAGTTTCAGAAGAAATGCTACTTAGAAACTAAACCTAGAGAGACAAAACTCAAGCTGGTGGAGTTCTGCCTTACTTTACAGTACAGAAGAAATGGTTGGCCTGGCAGAATAAACAGGGTAGCCTAGGACAGGAAGACTCGAGCCAAGGGCAATTCACTCTGAATAGTCATCTCCTATCATTACACTCTGAATTACAAATTACAAGTGGTAAATTACTGCAACTACTTCATGGCAAACATGCGTAACAACTTCTGCTGAGGCAGGAAGACTACTGAGGAGTACTTGCTAACAGCTTGAAGGAGAGTCTTTAAGGAGAGTCATGAGAATTGGACCAAATCAATAGCAAAAGAGATGGGTTCATGACTGCCCTTTATTTTACAGGGGGAAAAAAGCCCTCATGAAAACAAAGCATACAATCACTTGCCCTCAAAACCTACATTTTCAAGACAGAAGTTTGCCAGCAGCAGTTAGGCTAGCAAAACAATGATATATATATTTACAATCCACTCATTTTAACACAAAGTAGTTCCACATGAATAGCAAGAAATGAAGCTTTAAGATATTTCAATAACAATCCAAAATGAAGTTCATGAGACACCATACCTGTTAGCATCTGCACATTTAACTAGTATTGTCTCTACAACTGGCTTGAGCAGTCGCTGTAGCTTAGTCCTCTCTGCCAAAGTATGACAAGGAGTGTACACCAGCATGGCTCTTAAAGTTTTCTAAGTGAAAGAAAAAAAAATACATATGAAATCCAACTTACTAGCTACACAATTTTTATTCTTTTTAAATAGATGCAAATAAGCATTGAAGAGTTGTAACTTAAGTTCTACATAAATTGTGATCAAAATGTCAGTGAAATGTTCAAAGGATAAACAGTGTACTACATATTCACTGCTACAGTTAGTCACCTCCTCTTTGAGAGTGAAAAGACATACAAATACTGTCTATAACTGTCTTTTGAAAGTGGGACTTCCCACAGTGCCAGTGAAGTCATGTCCTTTCACTTATGAGTATTTTGATCATCCCACTTTCAAATGATAGTTAAAAGTCATCAGTGGTGTTCAACAACAATTACTAGGATTCCTGACTTTATAGATCTTCTCCCATTCCCTCCCCCTTCAAAAATGAAGTAGCTATGAAATGAGTGGAATACAACAAGTAAACAACTACTTACTAAAGCAGCAACATACACTTTGTAGACAGGGTCAGCACAGACCATGGACAGCACACTGCAGCAGGATTCCACCACCACATCTCCTGAGATACTGGTCTGAGATGACCCACTAGCTGCTCCCAGAGCTCCAGCACTTGTGTTGTTTCCATTGCTGCTTCCAGAGTTTCCAGTGCTTTCACCATTAGCCAGTAACAGAGCACCGCTAACATCGTGGGAAAGACGTCTAAGTGCCATCTCTCGTATATTCCAGTTTCGAGAAAACAAGCAGCCAACTAGCTCCATCCCAAACACCTGCCAAGGAAGAAAGCAACATTACAGGAGTCGAATAATGCTGCAATTAAAGTCCTAACAAGAGCAATCAAAAAGAGGAAAGATGTTTCTAGTTAAAAATCATCAAGGCTGACAGCAAAAATATGTCCAAAGGTACAGTGACTTAAAAACCAGCTTCTGTGATAGAAATAAAACATTGTAAATTATATACTACTGGTTCTGTAAAAAATCTGTTAGGAGAAGTGGAAGAATAACTGTGAGGATGGCTTAATTCACTTTGAATTTTAATTATTAAGTATGAAGTTGGTTTCTAGACATTGATATTAACAGTCCTGAAATCAAGGTCTGGCTATACAAGACAAAAATAATGGCAGAAATAAAAGAAATACAAGTTCTCTCATTTTTGAGTATGTGACCCATGTTCAGCTGAACCCACCTCTACACTCTAAAGGCCATTACATCTTTTACAAAATAGAATTACCTGAATCCATGGCTCAGCTGAATCTTTATATGTAGAAGGGATCTGCTGGACTCCATAATGAGTAAGGTTAAAATTGCTGTCTTGGGTTCTTCTCTGTGATCCAACTGCAGACTGCTGCTGAGATTGTTGCTGAACCACACGGAGAACAGAAGAATCCACAGGGCTTGGCAATTCATGACTATAGGTCAAGAACAAATAACACAGATTAACAAATTAAACATTGCAGGTAAATACTCTAACGTATTCAGAAATACCAATTAAAGATCCAGAAGCAGATAATTTATCATACACCAAATCCTCACCTATAGAAATCATGAGATCTCCATTTAGATCTACAAAGCGGACAGATAAGTGGCTCTCTGTTTCTTCTGCATTCTTCTGCCCCTGGAATACAGCAACAGGATAATATGCACTTAAGTTTTACTGGGTACAAACCCAGAAGACGGCATAACTATTTCTAAGTTTTACTGAAGAACATCAGTTTCATAATAAACACTTTTGAACTAGGCCACTTTTAACAGCCTGGGCATTAAAATATGGGTGCTTAAACATTTTTTTTCTGCATGAAGAAATGCTTCACTTCAGTATTACAATTAATATTTTAAGTTATGAACTGAAATTCAAGTCGTTTTGTACCACAAACACAGGAAAATTTTATTTGTTAATGCGAACTGTAAATATGTATACACTTTATTTAATGTATTATATAAACATACTTCAGAATTCATTATATAATCCAAGGTGACAGTATATGACTTTCATGCATTCTAATGACAAGTCACAGGGGGCTAAAAGGCCATTCCTAACCTTGTTCTAATTGGACATCATCTTTTCATTCAGGTAAGAGTAGCTTAAACCTCTAGACCTGTAAGTAACTTCTCTATCAGAGCACTGTATCGCAAACTTTATTTGTGAGTAAGTGATAAAACAAGGTGTACCAATAGTACCTGAATTATACCACATTCTCAGAGTTACCAGTCACCATTTAAGAGCAGATTTCTGGGGTTTTTTTAATTGAAAAGAAAACAAACAACCCAAACCCATACTAAGCTATAATGCTTCAGTAGATTTAGAGTCACCAGAACTTTACAGAACAAAGATAACATACATATTGACATGCAGTGGTGGTGTAATTTGTTCCTGCAGCCATCTTCACACACAGTTAGACTCTCTTCATCCAGCATGCCTAACAAACAAATGGGGCACATCTGCTCTTCTTCATCCTTCATACTATAAAAAGAGACAGTTGTGATTGTAGGAGAGGCATATCAGAATTCAGAATGGCTTCAACAGTGAAAAAATATTAACTTCCAGTCTGGAAAAGTCACTTCTGGATAACTATAGGCTATTCATGAACCATTTTCCTAAACCTTGGTGTGAAGAAGTAAGCAACCAGATTTTTAGAAGCACTGAGTACAGACAACACTTGGTTGAAATGAAAGGGAAAGTCACAAAACGCATGACATCTTTTCAAACTAGGTCAGATACCAATTAGAGATTGAAAGGCCCAGCTTTGGACACTTAACTTTTTTTTTCCCTAAGGCTTCTTTAAACAAACCAACCTTCACTTTTTAATTTAAAATTTGGTTTTGAAAAACTAAGGAATTTTTATATTTTGAAAGCTACCCAAATTCTTTTTCATCACATTACTTTCAGAGTATAAAGTCACAAGGTAGTCTCTAGCCCTTTACAGGAAACTGTAAATACTCTTCGATGAACATAGTAAAACTCAAAAAATAAACAACTACTCAAGAATTTTCTGCCACTAACAGAAACTGATGGAATAGATTCACATGAACACCAACATACATGTCACACATAGACATTTAAAAAAAACCCTCTTTTCCGTGTTTTACTTTTCTTCAATTTAATATTTAAATGGATATAACCAGAGATTTACCCAAAAAACTCTTCTAAACTTAAACGACATGCAATGAAAAACACAGATTTTTAATCCTCTGCAATGTTGTTTAAATGTGCAAAACTCTAATTACTCATAGCAAAAAATTTAAGGTATAGTTGGTGTGCATCTAAAACTTTGCAGGCACCCTGCATTTGTTTACCAACAATAATATTTTAAAAATAAAATTAACTTCCACATGCATTATTTCTGTACACAAGTATTGCCTGCTATTTCTTTGCAAATGCTTGTAAAGCTATTTTTTCCTTGAAAAAATCCATAAAAGTAAACTTACAATGAAAAATTATTTTCCTCGTGTTTATATATTTATTAATTAGAAACTTATTTTTGAAGAATTAGCAGTAAGTGAAACATAACTGTGAGTCACAGGAATTACCAGAACTGAGTATACTTCTATCTCAAATGAATCTGATACTCTCTATTCTTCAATAACTATACAAATTTAGACTAGTACAAAACAACAACTTCTCTCATTGAATCATTACTGCAGGGTGAATCAGTATCACCAGGTGTACTGGCAAACAACTGAAAAATCTTTCATCCTGTAAAAAGTGATAACTAAGGCAGCAAAGTTCACAATCCTATAGGAAAAAATAATTCCTTCACGAAGTATCTACATAAAAGGAACTGGCTTGCCAGATAAGTAGTTCCACAGTAATTATGTATTTACAGCTTTGTTTGTGCAACTTATTTACAGTGACACAGCTTGGAAAAGTAAGTAAAAGATGAAGTGAAGTGAATGTGACAGTCTGTATTTCAGAGTTATAAACATGACTGAATATATACATCTTATTAGATGCTCATTATCATAAAGTAACATATCAAGGTACTCCTTAAGTTATATTCCACTTCACACAAAACAAAGCCTCAGTTAGGGTTGTCTTCTTTGGTTTGACCTCTCTAAATGATGTACAGTTTACTCACTAAATAATGCAAGCACAAATTATTTGTTTAAAAAATTAATCAGTATCTTTTCAAAACCATGGAAAAGAATGTACGAAAGCACTCAAGTAGAAGTCAGGGAAAAAAATGAAAGAATAACACATCACTTGAAATTCATAGACAAGACATCATTATACTATATAATCATACTATCATACTATAAAACTAGTATGTTAATTGCTCTCTTAAAATAATTTAAACACCCATTTTTAATGAAGTAGTTCTAAAAATGTATGGTTACTTCTGTTTTTACATTTATGTATGTGTTTACATTTGTGTATTTACCTAAATATTTTTCAGTGTATTGTCAGATGCACAAGCTTTTCTCCAAAGCAGGACAGAAGACAAAGAAAAATCATGTTTATTCTTCTGTTAACATTTGCACAAGTACTGTATTTGAAAAAATGCACACAATAGGCTTCCAAAGTTGACATATGTTTCAGTCTTGCACTCATGTTTCTAAAGATTGTTTTGCAAAATTCATATCGGGTCAAAAAAATTCTTTTTGCAACTCTGCTTAACATTTTCCCAACAGAAGTTACAAAACAAATATGCCCACTTGGTACCACAGTGACTAATGTATCCTTGACTTGATAGCTTGCAAATGCAGAGACTTGAAGTGGCTTGAAATGAAAGCAGCTTTGAACAAAAAGAATGTAGGTGATTCTGAAACTACAAAATAAAGCTTGTAATTCCTTTAAAAAATACTAACCTGTTTTCTGAACTAGATGTAGAAGTACTAGATGATGACAATGTATGAGAATTTGACATGCGTGAGACAAACTTCTGGATGGTGTTACGAGATGGAGCTTTGATCCTCGAGCTACGCCTACTGTGATATTTCTGGAACAAACTCTCAACCTAACATCAAAAAAAGATAGCAACAGTCGTATTTATGCTATGAATAGCTTGTAATTAAAAGTCATATTACCAAAGCATAGACTACTGCTTACAGGAAAAATCTATTTATCTTCACAATAATGCACTAGCAGTAGCAGCAGAAATTTCAGAAGTCTTACTACTAAAAAGATCACAAGAAACATTTTACACCAAAAACTTATCTGCTTATTGAAAATAACAGCTGTACGTAAACGCACAATCACTTCAAAATGCCCATTTTCTTTCTTCCTTTGAGCAAATCAGTGAAACAGATTTATAAATAAAAATCTCAAGAGCTGAATCACTCACTAAACTACAGCTCTCTACTATTTATGCAGTTATGTGTAATATTTGCAGATAATTTTTTCCACTTACAGAACTCTTGTGACTGAATTAAAGATATAATTATAAACATATTTCTCATTGCTTTGAAATCTAACAGTTTTCAGCATTTTTAAGAGAGTGTCCTAAAGACATTATGGAGTGTCTTCTAGATCGTCATTAGATCTACTAAAAATTGATTACCTCAAAGTTCTTCAGTGTCTTTCTCCAGAGCATTGGGTCTGAGGGTTCAAGCTGGAAGACCCGCAGCATAACAAACAGCAGATGAATACAAAATGTCCCACGGCCACAACTACAAGTCTGCAAAGAAAAGCATATGCTAAAGCTCTACTGACTTGGTAATTTTTCCGCATTTAAGTGTATCATAGAACACACACTACCCACCCCCCAACAAAAAAAGTATTTCATATATAGGCATAAATGTCCTCTTGCATGGACTTACAAAAAAGATAATTCCTAAAATATTATTCAGAAACACATAGGAGAAAGCATAAAATTATGACACCAGTTTGCAATTTCTTTTCTCCCCCCCACCCCCACCTTTTTTAAAATCAACTGAAGCTATTTTTATGCTTCAAAGTGGAAGGAATTTATGCATATAATCATAAATCCACAACATGATATCAGTCAGACTTAAATGAGATGCTTCTGTTACCCAACCTGGATGTCCAAATATTGCATCACATTAGTACCAAGAAAGCCTATGAAAAGGACCTCATTATGGGTATTAATGAAATTATCATACTGTTAAGGGAATTATGTCATCTGTTTGTCTTTTATACACATCCCATGAATAGAGGAATTAAGTGGCCAAATTTTAGCAAAGAGTATGTAAGACATATAACTCAGAGCCACTTCTAGGAATGAGTCTTTTTTTCTTTTAAAAAAGAGAAACTGAAGACAAATGTAGTTGACAAATTACAAGGTAATTTTGGTATTCCATGAGTACAGATTACAACTTTGAAACATTACTTTACAGACCAATGATCACTGATTGCTTTCATCTGGCTTTAAACAGTTTTCTGAGATTAACTATGAATTGCTAAAAGCTACAGACAAGACAAAAACATTCCCTACCTGAGGCCCAATAAACACTCTATATTTATTATCAGGGCTGTCGCCTCCAATTAAGAAAGAGTTGGGTCCTATCTGCTGCAGCAAGTACAGCCTGGCTCGCATCACTTTGTTGACACGGCGGTTTGTCTCCTCAGGGCTGTATGGAGAGAAGCCATCTGGAGATGGGGCTCGTCGAGGTGGTGTTATCCGTCCGCTCTGAAACTACAGAAGTGCCTCCGTCATGAGCATTCAAAGGACAGAAAAATGTTTTAATAGGTATGGTTTATTTATTTCCAGCATAAGAGTCCCCAAAACCCAAAATTACTACAATCTCTTACACGATTTGATTTAAGAAGATTACGTCTCCCATGCCCAAAACTTGAGAGCAGAAGAAAACTGAAATTCTGTAGCTGAAACTTGCCTGACACTGGGACACAAAAAGTCTTAAATTGCTTCTTATTTTCATGTCATCATTGGTTGCATTACTATATTACTACTGAATTACCAAACATAACTCAATCAGAAGATAATCAGAGACTTATTACTCAATAAAAAGATTATTATAAAAGGCTGTAATGCTAATATATTTCTTAAATGAAAAAATGCTATGACTACTTTTTACAAAAGGGAATACAAGTTCAACGAAGATCAAAAGTTGAAGAAAATTCCAAAGAAAAGGAAAAAAAAGATACAGCTTGCTCCCTTTTCCACCACAAAGGTAACTTTTAGCTGAGGATGCTTTTGGGTTTTTTCAATACTGTTTCCCGATAACAAAAATTTAATGGCCCAAACCTTTTAGGAAGATTTTCTTCATTTAAATTCTTCACGTTTCTAACATTATGAGATGCATTAATAGTTCCATCCCATTTCAGATCTTCTGCTTTTATTTATGTGCATTGAATTTCATGTTAGGATGAAAGTAAAAATGAATTCACTGTCCATCATGTAAGTGAAATACAACCTGGATTTTTAACATTTTTAATGTGATAAGTTAATATAAAACAAAAAAACTCAACCAAGTAAAAATGGATTAAAGACAAAACAAAATATTTTGGTGAGTTGTTTTCTTTTTTTTAAACTTTCCATTTCTCTTGTCAAGAGGAAAGGACTACTGCTGCTGTGCTGTAACTTGTGACACTTGTCCCAAGTTCAGAAGAATCAGTTATATTTTAACTGATACTGGAAAAACTTGTTTAGAACAATGGGACAATAAAACCAATTAGATCTTATTTCTTCTCTAATTACACTGTGAATTGCATCATAAATTTAACTGTTGATGAACATTTTTACAACAAGCTAGCATGTTAGATATTATTCCTCAAAATATACTCTTGACCTTTAATTAAGCCAGTTACAGCTCAAAACATTCTGTTCTACATCTTCTCTAGAACGCAGTGACAGTGATTTTTGACTTCTAACAATGTACATAAATACATCTTCCCTAATCTTTGCATAAAGATCAGTTCTGAAATAGAGGATCACAAGAGTATACCAGTAACACTTTTCTGCAGGAATCTTAATCTCACCCACAATCCTATCCTCAATGGAATATACCTGCCCAGAGAGCTGACAGGCAGGAGAAACTGACTAAATTAAAAAAAAAAGAAACTACTAGCACTTCATCAAGCTAATGAAGCTAAGAGAACATACATGTATTCATGACTGAGTATCTATATTTCTTCATTTATTTCCTAGCAATAACAAATGAAAGCAGGACTGAAGGAAAAAGAAAACACACATGAGAAGTATCACATGAGATATGTATGTCACTCCAGTGATACCCAGTAATAATCTCAGTAATAATCAGCATCTTGCTCTACAGAAGCAGAACCAACCGCCCCTCTAAGCAGAAGATTGTAGAGTATAGTGAAACTGAAAATTACATCACAGCTTGCAACTTACAGGCACTGGAGATACCCTTTTTCTTCTAACACCTGGTGACTCAGATTTAACTGTCCTAGCAGATGATGAAGAGGAGCTGCTAGGAGAAGGACTACGTCTTCCTTTCTGTGTAGGTGAAGAAGCAGTGTTTTGTCCTTCAGCTTGAGAATCTAGACAGAGTTTGTTCATTTCTGATCCATCTACTTTTCCAGGGATAGGTTTCACCACCTTGCGGGAATTAAACCACATGTTAAAATTATTAATGTGTAATTTTACATCACAGCAAAGCAAATTAATCAAGAATTTTATTACTATAAATAAATACAGTTATCCAAAGATGCCTTGGGCCCTACTACATCTAAGAGGGATTAGCTTCCTGATCTATATGCAACACAAAAGCAACAACCTTTTTTCCTGTCCATTTGTGCTGTTTATGTTACTTGTGGGAGCAACTGATTTAATTCTCAAAGTACTTCTATAATTATCATTCATGCTAAATCAAGGATTAGCAGTTCCCCCATCTCCATAGCTGAAGCCAAAAGAACTTTTTTTCTCTACAGGTACTGTCTCCTTATAAAGAGCTATAATACTGGATCCATCCATTCTACACAGTACCAACTGAAAAATACTAGGGCTACTATTTCTATAGCACAACACTTTTGCAAAATAAAGAACAGGATAAAAGAGAAGTATAAAGAGCAGTGAAAAGCTTTTCTCCCCTCCTACCAATCACTGTAATGCTTCTCCTTTCCTGGAAGATCAGAATACAAATTTATGTACCTATGGACAAGCTACAGTTACCAGCCACTTGTGCTTAAAACCATCAAAAATGTCAAATTATATTAACTGAGAATCTGGAGCACCAAATATTGTACTGACACACCCAGAAACCTCAAAGGAAGTGGGCTGAGCAGGGAAGCAATTTCAGGGAACTATGCAGTAACCCAAAAGCATTTAAATTTTTAAAGTTAAAATAGTGTTATTTAACCTTTGAGGTATTGGGGTTTGGTGGACTTTAAAGTATTTTCAATGTTATTTCTCACAACAGAAACAACAGAACTTTCTTATTTCTGTGTCCAGAAAAGCTGTCCTCAAACACTTGCCTACTGCATCAGATGATCTTTACTTTACATTAGTAGTACATGGGAGTCACAGCAACCAATGCAACTATGTTTATACCTACGTTAATGGCTGTTAGTTAACCAGCAATATGTTGAATAGAATTGAAACTACTCTTAAGATGTTTCAGGTTTGATCTACCTACATTTCTTAAAATCACTTCCAAGCCATTTATACCAAAGCAGTTCCCAAAAGGCTAATAGAACACTGTCATCCAAACCCCAGCAGAAGTGAGGGCCAGCCGCAGAACAGCTGGGTTTCGGTGTGTTTCTGTTTTTACCAGATTTTCACCTGCTGAGCAGGCGCTGCCTCGGCTGCTGCCGCTGGAGGGCAGCAGTGCCCCAGCCGTGCGTGAGCGTCCGCCCGCAGCAGCGCGACAACGCCGGCGCTCAAAAACAGAACCAACGGCCGCGCTGCCCTGCTGGACACCGCGGAGGGAACGGACAGCCCGGCCACGACCAGAGGCAGAGAAAACTGCTAGGAAACAGAGGTTCCTAATAGAGAGCAATTTAAGTGATTTTTATTTGTAATAACTGTTAGAGATACTGTCCTTCCATCAGTGCCACTTACCACAGGGCCTCTCCTGCTTCTTCTTTCCAGCCATTCATGCTTCCAGGCTGGCATACACGTTGCCTTGAGCTTCTCCCTAATCATGCGCTCTTCTGGGCGGTCATCCATCTTCTGCAACCCCCTGAGGGTTTCTTTATTCTCCATGTCACGACTACAGCAAAGAAAAAAAAGTCATAAACACAATTAATTTCAGTTAAAGTATAATGCCAAAGCATTCTTATACTTTGTGCCACCCTGTTCTCCCTCTCCTCACAATGCAGCTGCTAAAATATTATTTCCACCGGACTGCAAGAAGCCTTTTAAGAGTTACAACTGATCTGTTGTTCTGCCATTTGAAGCAGAATACCTTTTTAGAGGGATATTTCTTTAAAATGTGTGTGCTGTTTGTAGCACTGAATAACCAGTAAAACCGAAGATCTTGGTAAATATAAAACCAATACAAAAATTACCCTCTATGTCATGCCATTCATCTTCACAAGTGTTGCAATGGTTCATGCATTCCTTGGGAATTCAAAGCCAACAACTGCCATTTTGAAATAATTTACATGTTAATATAAAGATGAAAATTTTCCATAATCAGAGGATGCACAAAAATTAAACTATGTACCTAGTGCCTCTTCATATATTAACTCTGCTCAAAGAAAGAGAACTTGTAAACTAATACACAGTAAGTATCAGAGGATAATAAAATGGCCTGGGTTGGAAGAGCCCTTAAAGATCATATAGTTCCAACCCTCCCACTGCAGGCAGGGACACCTCTCACTAGACTAGGTTGCCCCATCCGAACTGACCTGAAGTGTATTTAAAGTAGACACAGAAGTCACGAAATAAAGGCTAGTGGCCATGTGAGTTCTTTCCAAGTGACTAATGACTCAAGAGCTCTTAAAGTTAGCTATAAGTAAGAGAAAAATTCACAGCAAGTTCATAACTGTAAAATGAAAATTTAATCCATCTGGGCTTGTACTTTCTGACATACAGCAAAGTAGTTCCTTGTAACAACAAGGAACAACAACAAAGCAAAAAATACTGTCAGACACTGAAAAACAAATATGAACAGTCTGGAAGATTTCCTGATTCTGTTGAGCTATCTGCTAAATCACGAAGAAAACCACATTCTTAAGCAGCAGCACATGATCCCCACCCATCTTCTTAAAGTCAGCGCACTTTAGAAATAAGCAAGCTTGATTAGGCCAACTGTCAGAATGAGATTTTATTCCAAAAATAAAATCACAGCTTAAAGAGGAAGACTATAATAATTTAGCTACAACCACTGCTTTCTCCCATGCAGTCTCAGCTCTTAAAGCATTTAACCATGAAGTCACAACTGCATTTATATACTATATGATGACCTAAAAACATGTTCCCTGCAATATTCATTGCAATAAAATGATGTTAAAATTACAATTCCTATCTTCAGCAGCATTGTATTACTAAAGCAATTTATCACCAATCTGTACTTTAAAGAAAATGAAAAGTTTTTGCTAGTCAGAAGGAGAGTACTGTTGGGTTTTTTTTTCTCTCATTGTATAGACAAAGGAAACAAAGGATTCTGAGGCAGGAAATAATTCTTCCTGTTCAGCACTGAAACGTAATAAGCAGATGGACACAGTAAACAAAATATATTTTCTTTCAAGCTGCCTTCTAAACCTACTGTTAATACTTGATTTTAGATATGTGGAACTGTGTGATTCTAGTGATTAAGGACTTAAAAATGTTTATAAGTAGAAACACAATCCACCTGAGAATATGTTTTTTCAGAGGTTAAGCATTAATGCTTAATTTTAAAAGTAATACAAGTGATATAAAAGTAATTTTTGTCTCAGCACTGAATTCCATAGCATTACCTTCTAGAAACACCGGCAAAAATAGTGATAATTAATGAAAAACAAAGATACTGTACCAGTAGGTAGAGTCCAAATGAAGAACATGCTTGAAAGTTTCAAATGTGTAAGAAACCACTATTTAAAAAGTCAACTTTACATGTTTTTCCTCAATCAGAAAATGTGTTCAAAGACAAAAAATACTTTATAAGAACAGCACAGCTCCAAAGTAATGCAGATGCAAGTTAAAATATCATTACTCTGGTTTTTATTAGTTATTTCATGGCATAAACCATCTCAGTTGCATGAATACTTCATATAGTAGACAGAAAACACCCCACCAGTAGTGAAAGAATGACACAGTATTTCATGTGTTCATATAACCATGATTAACTTCCCAACTGATACAAAAAGTGTCTTTTAGAGGCCCTCGGACTTGAATTCATGAACAATGTAATACAACAGCAGAGGCTTCACAATCTCTGCTTGTTCTCTAAAAAGCAGAAGCAGCTATCTTCCTCTCATGTGACAGCTAAACCCATCTACTCTTGTCTGCACAAAGAACTCTTGTGCTTTCTCTACACGCAGGTGGGAAAGACCAACCAAGTCTAAAAGCTTTTGCTTAGTAAATCAGTTATCTTATGCAGAATTTAAGTTGTATGTGTATCTATGTATATTTATTTTTATTTATAGAACACAACTTCCTAAGTGAGCAAAACAACTTCATATTTTAACTGAAGCCTTGGCTAAAATATTCATTAAGTATTCTTATCTGCTGGGTCTGTGATAAAAATATTTTTCCTGTGACTGCACCAAACTCCTACGTACTGCTGCATGATACCCTGCCTTTGTGACCTTGAACCTGCAGGATTTGGGGTTTTGTTTTTTTGTTTGTTTTCTGTTTCTTAAGCAAAATCCCTCATCTGTGTCAGGCAAGCTGAGATTTTTCTACATGGCAATGTTTAGATTGCCAGTCTCTATATCACTGTACCTTAGCACAAAATAAAAACAAGAAATCGAGAGCATATTCCACCAAGGACTTCATTTTTTAAGCTTTTGCCTCCTCCCTCTTAAGGCAACACCAAATGTCTTTTCAATTCTTTGTATCAGTATTTTCAAACCAACAGACATCAGCTCCTGTATTAATTGTAAGAAGTTCCAAATAAATGGGTCTAAAATGAGTTCTGGAGTACTAAGCAAGGTCAACAGTGTGATGAATACTGGACTTTAACACATAAAGTTACTAATCTGCACCTTAATAATTGCATTATTCACTTTGGATTATTTGCATCATGAACTATAAAACTCAATACAGTAAGATTAACATACCGCATGGAAACAATCTACTGTAACATCTTACGCATGAGAAGGAAAAATGTCCTTCATTTCTTAATTTTGAAGACTTGCAAACAGTAAATGAGTAGCTAGATTATTAACAACTTGTTTTCCATGGACCAATGATTCAGTATTTTAGAATGAGGTATGCAGCACACATGCTGTTTTAGTAAACTGTGGTGAAATATACAAGCAAACTTTACTTCTAATAGCTTAGTGAATTCAGTACTAATTCTCTGCATGTATTTTTCTTACAAAGGGTATATAATGGTATATGAAAGCTGAACTGTAACTCCAATTCATTTGCCAGTTGTACATTTCATTGTACTTCTCAACGGTTAGATGTCTTGGCTTCTCTGCTATCTTATTTGGGTAAAAAAGCTTTATCTAAATAGCCAGGCTGGACCACATTTTATTAGCAGCAAGAAGACAGGAAAAAGTCAAGTTCTGAAATAGGAGTCAATTCTCCAAGAAGGGAGGTTCTCTTTGCTGTATCCACAAATAACCAGTCATAGCAAGGAGAAAAGTTATTAGCTGCTGAGTTGTTTGGGTTTTTTTCTTTTCTTTTAAACATTTGTCTGAGGCAATTTAGCAAAAGTAACTTGCATATCAGCAGTGGTCAAACCATGGGAACTGCAAGAAACATTTATGAACAAAAGCAGTGACAAAGGAGCTACATCAGAACAATCAATACAGTTAATAACAGGTCTGATGGAAGAGCACTGGATGAGAAAGAAAGAATACAGGAGAAATTACATAATCTGTTCAATACAAATGGCATCTGTTGTAACAGTCAAAACTGTAAGTGACCTTAGATGGGACATAAAGATCTCATTTTGAGGATCTTAAGCAAGAATTAATAATAGTGTCACGCAGCTAAATGCAACCCAAGCCTCAACAGGTCCCAAGAACACGAGACTAGTCAGCCAGCCAGGAGGCATGCTAGGAGCCGTGCTCCAATGTCAGAACAGGGACAAAAGAGTTAGCCATTCCCTGGACTGAGCAGGTCAGCTACTAGTATTTTAGGTAACTTCTTGCCACTAACAGTTCCAGTAAAGCTCACAGTTTCTCTTTTGCCATTACCTACTTCTAATGAAATAGAAATCAGTAAATAAAAACCAGAGCAAGAAGGACAAGGCATAGTCTGTCCTCCTGTCAGGTCTCCTGTCCCTTCTCCTGCTGATTCACTACTGCTGGCATCTATCATCTAACTGTATGTGTTCATTCTAACAAAGCAAAAGATCAGGTGGCAGATACTAAGAAAATGAAAAATTTCATAGGAACCTTCTCAACCTGATAATAAATGGCAGCAACCATCACTTAACAACAGAACTGTATGTGCTACTTCCTAGAGACAAAGGTACCTGGCTTCCAAAAATAGTTACAGAGACTTCAGCTGAATTTTACAAAGTGTGAAATTTAATTTATTATTCTGTTAAGAGTGCTCAGTTGAAGGCTGGTCCATCAAAAGGTGCATTTGTCAAAGAGAGTATTTCACTGCTAACAGGACAGTATTCACAATCAAAGCTCTAAATCCACAGACTGAGCCATCCCCTTCAGTGGAACCTCACAGGCCCTGGTCAAGAAGGGTCATCTTTCTTGTCAGCCCCAGTCATGAAGACTCAAAACTCCAAAGATGGATGTCAAAACATACAGAGGAAAATTTCCTGCATGGATTTTCTGGCTCCTCTGAAGTCAAATTCACCAATGTAAAACATTTGTTTTATTTCTTGCTCTGAAACCACCTAGGCAATCCTTTGAGATACATTGCTCAGGAGGCACTGAAAATGAGTCCTACAAAACAAGACAAGAAACAACAGCCTCTGTTTACAACAGATGCTTGCTACAAAGCAAATGAAATGGGCTTCTCTCCTGCGTATTTCCTAAAAAAGCTATCAGACATCTCACACAAGTATTACAGAAAGTTCTTAGAGCTCTCTAATTCTTTCTATCATTACTTAGTTGGCCAGTCGCCAAGTAAGGATGGATGGATCAGGGTGTACACATACGTGTTTTCAAGAACATTACATGATCTCTCAGACCCTTCACTTTCAAAATAAATGCTTTACAAAGACAATTTGGTACTTTATCTCTAAAACTCTAAAAGTTTATCAAGCTTATTGAGCAGAATTTCTAGAACTTACAGAAGGAAAATTATTTATATTGATACAAGAGACCCAAAGCTACTAGTAACTGTGCAGCTGAATTTTAAAAATAATTGTATGAGTTTTGCTTAATATACCCAAAATGAGATGAAAGAAGTTCACGTATTAATTACTGTATTACAAACTTCAGCATCCCATGGAGATCCATACTGGGGTATGCCCAGTTCACGTTACATCAGCTGAAGAGAATATGCAATTCCTGTCCCTATTGTGGTGCGACATACCACCAGGCTTTACTTCAAAAACAGCAGTATCATTACAAAGACTGAACCCAAGTGTTCACTTACAGTCAGCTGTACGATTAGTTCATCTGCACCAGGTTATAGGATCTCAGGCACAGGTATTAGAAAGGGATTATTTCCTCCAGATTGCCCCACCAGAGACCTCCTCTAGCTCTTCCTGAAGTATATGAACAAGTTTTTACTTGTTTTACTATCACATAAGTAAACACCCTTTATAACAAAATCAAATTCTTCACTTCTAGTATGAGGTTTGATCTTTTAGGCACCAAATCAAGCTTTCACTTCAGATTCTCCAAGGCTATCCTAGCTCAAACTAGGAGTATTAGTTGAAATATGATTGAACAACACACAGAAAAGATCAGGTCAGAGCAGATACAGTCCTTGCTAATGCAGAAGTCTAACCAATTAACAGAAAGATGAGAATTATAAGTAGGATAAAAGCCAAAATACAAGTCCTAAAATAAAGTTCTCATTAGAGATTATTTTTGTATGGCAGTATATCAGGTACATATCCTACTGTTTCAAGTGTCTGTCCTACTTTTAAGATAAAATTGCTTACTGTATATTAAATGACTGTCAGAGAAGAGTAGAACATCTCCACACATAATACACAGGATTAAGAGTTCCTTAGACAGTTTTACATTGTGTCACAAGTAGAAAACATCAGATATTTCACACGAAAGAATTATGCTTTGAATCTTTATGCTTTAAGATCCTATGGTTAAGCAGATAAACCTGCACACTATATTCTCCACCTTCAATGAGAATGGTGGAAAGAAAATAGCATACAAACAAGTAGCTTGGACAGAATAAGCTACATAAAATTTAAAAGCTACAACCTACTAAATGGTTTCTGTGATAGTTATAAATGAGAAAAAATTTAGAATGTCCTGGCCCTGTTCAAAATGGCACAATTATCTGCAGATACCAAATGTTCAGAAATTACTGCTGGAAAGTTCTCTCAGCAAAATATGATCATAAAAATAAACAATGAAAGAAAGCAAATGAAAAAATTGAAGGTGCTTATGTATGTTATTTCTAGAAAAAAAACAACATCCTCTACAAATTTTAGGTCTTAATGACTGGTTAGTCTGGCCATGCAGAAGGAGACCAGAGATGCAGAAAGAAATTTAACAGGTCTCCTCCTGCTCTTTCCTGAAGAATAACTTAATTGACATGCTTTCATGACAACCATTATTTCTCACCAGGATTATATTTGTTTCTTAGTGCACACTGCTGACAATTACAACCAATTATTATTGTTACCTATTAGTTGAACTAAAGTAGCAATCAGGAGTCATGAAGCAGGCCCCTAAGCATCCCAATCTGGGTTTTTTTAAATTTGTGTTTTGTTATTAATTTTTTTAACTTTATGCTTTATTTTTTTTCCCTCTTTTCATATTTCTTGTCTATATATTTATCAATCCAAGTTACACTAGGAATTAATATTATTAGTATGATATCATGATATAGAGACAGCTATGTATATAAGCCATAATGAACAGGCACTAAATTTGCTAAAGAGATATATGTCTTGCTCGCTGACAGTCAGAGCCTCATTCAAAAAGGCCTTGTGTTCTGAACATTCATGCATACACTGAATTTTGCTCAAAGGCCAAAGTGGGCTAAATGTTTCCACACAGATTTCTGATTGTCATGAAAAGCTTTCCTATGGTGCAGAAATGACATAAAAATTCCTTGTAAGTCTATTCTGAGTAACTGCTGGGTGAAAAAATACAACCTAGCAATCCCTTCACCCACTTATGGCAGTTGCACATTGAACAGCATTATCTTCTATCAGCAGAGAGCCACAGGAGAGCTGGCTATCACCATGAAGATCCAGATTTAGGTTCTGCAGTTCCTTAATGCTCACACATGCAGTGCCCTCGCAGGTATAGAGCACTCTGTGCTGAATAAGGCCATCTCCTTTTGCAGGAGACCTTTTGGTGGTATCTGTCAGCTAATCTAACCACAGGCCAACTATACAGTAACTACACCCACTTTAACAATGGCAGCTACTATTGCAAACGTTTGTTTTTTTAAGACAACAACAAGCTACCATGACAAAAAAAAAAAATTACAGGAAAAGGCATTCAAAACTTCTGTGAGCATATGGCTAAAAATGATACAGCCTCAGTAACTCCTGTTTTGTCTTCTTTGAAACCTACAGAATAAAGAGAAACTAAGTGCAGGAATCTTACCAGATGAGTAAGAGAGTGTTTAGTGAGACAATTTTAAAAAAATTTCAAAAAACCAAACTATGCAATTAGCAAGCAATAAAAATATTTTTCCATAATAACCAAATAGGTCTGATAACAAAACAAGAAAAGTCAATACAGGACAGCAAGTATACTCCTTAAAAATATACCATATTTTCTTATCTTCGGTGGATTGCTGAGATTTTATTTTAAAACTTCACTGTTTTCACATCTCACTTAAAACAATGTATTTAAGTTTTTAATTTATAGTAGTGCATGCTCCTTACAAAATGTAATTCTTGATACTAACTATAAATTACATACTGTCAGAGTAAAAATGCATTTTCATATGGTATGTGTCTGGGTAAAGGAAAGTGGGTGCTTAAAAATTGACTTATAACTTACAGACACATTCACATAGCAGTGTGAAAACATAACAAAGAGGAACATTACTTTGTGAGAATTCCAGCTTGTCACCAGTGACTCGAGGAAAGACACGGTTCCATGTGAACCAAATTTGATCAGAAGGCCTTTGCATTCAAGTTTTCAGATTAACCATTTAATCCCAGGCTCCTAGGCACAAGACATTCTACTGTGCACAAGCAACTGCAAATAACAGCATCATAAAGCATGGACACCCCTCCATTATAAGAGAAAAAAACATTACATAGATCTAGAAAGATGCATCAGAATGAAATTATATAGATAGATACTGCACTTACACAAAACATGCTAGTATATGAAAAGGAATAGTCTGATTTCATTAAGACACACCATGCAAAAGAAATTAGAAGCAGCATGAAACTTTATACAGTACTTGAGGGATGATGTAAGATTAAGAGCTATTAGGTCAGCTGGTATCAGTTTTCCTATCTATAAAACATTCTTAAAATGTGAAAGTAGCAAAATTAATTAATTTTAATCCAGTGGTGTGTATGTGGTCCTTTTAAGTCCAGATTCATGCAAGAGTAGAAGTATTTGACATGAAGCGCTAAGTCTTAAAGAGACCCTAGTGGTGACTAAAGATGTTTTACTTATGTTCAGATTTCAGTTAGCACACTGACTTCCAGCATATTCCCAACCTGCCACAGGTTTTTGTGGGCCAAGAACTGTCATCTCTCTGCTTATTGAAACCAGCGCTCAGAATGTACCGACTCCCTGCATCCCACTCTGACCACCATCCTGAGTTCTCTAAACCCATAGCTTCAGTAATTATTACAGAAAAAGTAGTAAGTGGGGGGAGGAAAAAAAAGGCAAATTGCACTTCCTCCAAAAAGTTGCCAGATAGCATTTACTTAATGTGAATTCAAAATGTTGTGGGGGAAGCTGCAGGTGGTGCCTTTGCTTTTGCCTTTCAGCAATCCACCAGAAAATGCTTTGGCTACTTGTAATTTCTTGCATTTATTTTGGCAGTTTTTGATTCAAGCACTTTTAAGTATTCCCATGCTTGCCAGCTCTAAGAAATACTATCTTTCGTCAAGGATTGTGTGCAGTGATTGTTTAGCAAAAATTCTTAAAATACCATCACTGTACTGACTACACCACCACTTTGCACACTGAAAGCCACTCTATACATAAGGCAGTACAAAAAGATTAAAAAACATGTCCTATTGGAAAAAAATAAACCACACTGTGGAACAACCCCAAATCTACACTGACATTTACTCATTTACTACTGCATTATTCAAACATTCTGGTTATATGTACTTACAAGGTAGTTTGAACAAATCTGTCTCGAACCTCATACAGGACTTTGGGACCACAAAATATATTGAACATAATTAGTAACATTTTAAAACAAGTAATGAATGCTAGATCATGTCACCTGTATGTATGGTTGGCAGAATGCTGACAAATTCTTACTGCTGTTAAAAACCCTTTTGAAGAGGAAGGGAGGAAGGCTTTCCAGAACTGAATAGTTAATATTTTACTCTAATCAGCAGCACGACTGAGTAAGAGTAATTACTGTCCATTCCTACATTCCCCGATCTCCTCCCAAAGGTAACTGCATGGGGTTTGGCTGGGAAGGAGTTACAATAAAAACTTAAACTTTGTTACACTACCATTAAGTAAAATCAGAGTAGCTACATTTACCATTTTTTTATATTCATCCAAAAGAATCAGGGAAGGAGGAAAAAAACTTACAAAGAATGTGAAACTTAGAAATAAGCACAGGTAATCATGGAACACAAGTCTTATGGACATACAATGGAGTTGAAACAACTATAAAAAGTTAAACAATTTAACTGAAAAATCTAAAAAACACTTATTTCAGAAATACTAACAGCAGTTCACACTGCTTGCTTTATTACCGTGCATAGATATCACATTAAAGTGACTTTAAAAAAACCTTCATTTATCCTAACCCACAAGCCTAAAAGAAAAAATAACCCTTGTCTTTGAAGAAGCAGCCTCACATTGCTGAAGCTACAAAATAAGTAAGATTACAAAAAAGTTCATTTACTTTCTCATTGAGAAAACTACTGCAGTGTTAATAGGACAAACACCAAAGGTGTTTTCAGTGGGTTTCATGACAAGATAATTATTTATCTTGCCAAGAAACAAGGAGCGGAGGAATATACAGATATAGGTATACTTCAGGCATAGGAGATATGTTTTCAATTACGAAGATCTTTCTCTCACCTTTAGATATCCTTAAAAAGGGAAGTTAAGAAGCAGAATTAAAATGATGCACTTAAAATTCAAATTTGGCTTTATTTGGGATTTGATTTAAATATTTAATATTGACAAGTCACCATAAATGCAGTAATTACTACTCCAAAAAGTGCATGATGGCAGATGCTTCTTTGTAACTGTCTGCCTATAAAACTTCTTGCTTTTTCAGAAATTGACTGTAAGCATTCAAGACAAAAGTTTATTATTTTCTTTATGTTATTGACCAGTTAATATAGTAGTTACAATTTAAGATGTATTTTTCTTTAGTCATTTAAAACCAACAGCTACTCAGACGACCTTTTGGGTAGCTGGCAGCAAGTCTGTGCCCATCCAAACTTTTCAACAATAAAGTCAAAGCAGAACTGCAAGAAAAGACTTCAAGCCATGAACCAGCAACCGAGAAAAATCTAATTAAGAATTGCCATGAAATTAATCCATACTAAAGGACCCTGAAAGGTAGAGATAGGAGGCAGTTACTAACCATTTGTGCAGTACCCTTAAGCACTGCTTCAGCTGAGATAGCAGCACTCACTGAAGTCTGTGGCTTCAAAGAAAAAAACCAAAACATTAACACACAAGTGTGCTTTCAGATTTTTAAACTGCTCTCCCACATAGCCCAAAAGACAAATATTGTGTTTCTTCTGTAATACTATACACTAGGCTTTTGTGGACTACTCATGTAAGCTCATCAGTGCAACCCTCAAACATCCATCTTCTGTCCACATATTTGACCTCTAGAAATTAATTCTGCAATTTAATGGAGCAGTTCTCTGATACTTAGACATTATTATTAAACTTCCATTTAGAAAACTAAAATAATAATATCAAAATCCTTTCATGAATATTCCCAATATATGGAAGAATGCTGGGATGCTCCCACACAAGGTTCACAATGCCTAAATATTCATGCACTGTAATTACAACATTTATGAGACATTGAAACATCACTTAGCCTCACATATAAGCAAAGAAGTTCCAGCATTTTCACAAACTTCTCATGAAACGTATTTGAGAAATCTGTAAAAGCAAACATCTGTCTGGAAGATGATATTTCACTATTACACAAAAGAAGTAAGGCCATACTGAAGTTAGAATTTCAAGTAATTAAATTTCAGCTTATTAAGAAAGCCTTCTAAAATAAATTTATAGCATGGTTTTCAAATGTCTTTATTTGCAGACTTTATTTCCAAATTATACCTTTGTACAGAGAAGCCCTGCCTTTCTTGTTTTTGCTCAATTTGTTCACTAAGCTATTAATCCTGGAGAAATATGCAGGTCCATGATTCAGGAGTACCTGTTCTACAACATAAACTAATCAAGTTAAATGTCAACATCCACCTTTTTTCCTTCTTTTTTTCTTTTTTTTAAGGTGTCTTCCCTTACTGTGCAGACTTGGAGATTAATAATATAATTCATGTGGCTGTGTTTTATTCATTTAAATTTGGTCCTTGATAGCTTTAGCTTTGAAGTCAACTCTCAAAAACATCCTGAACTGAAAGTACTTCCTTAGCCCAGCTATGATTTTTCCACAGTTCTCAGCACACCTCCCTAAAAAACCAATATGGCAGGTGGACCATCCATTTGAAATAAGCAATCTGAAATAAGAAAAAGTCAGATTACAAGTATTTTGGTCTTATTGCACCAACTGATTACCAGTCATTATTAGGAACTAGAGAGTATGATTCAGGCAGCAGTGGAAATGAAAACATTTCTGTTATTTACCTAAAATAGCTCAAAAGAAGCTTCAGTCCTGAATAGCAGATGCTTTATTCAGATTGTCCCAGCATGCTTTTGTTTTTGTAAGGTGAAGTATCAGAACTTTGATTTTCAGTTTCACATGTGACATACTTGGAATATTTTGGGGATTTTGTGCTTTGTATTTTATTGCAGGGGTGGTGGTGGTTTATTAATTAAGAAAATAACTTGCAGGGCAAGTTAAAGCTGCATGGGAAAAGCACTGCTGTGTCAATCCCTGGTATAAGTGTCTCATTTATGAAAGGACCATGAAATAAATGTGTTTCATATTCCATTTTCTTGCCATCAACACATAAACCATTTAAAAAATCCACATGTTAAGCAGAAAGCCTGCTAAACAAAGCTCTATGTACAGTATTTTCATAGATAAGTTTCAAAGCAAGATGGAAGAACTTGGTATGCTGCTGCAAGTATATCATATATATCCTTCCCTCCAAGGAAACTTTAACACGAGTGCTTTAATGAACAGATATGTTTTATCCACTACCTGTATCTTCCTATGTGTTAAGCTTTTATGCTGCCCCTCAGCAATGTTGGATTTCACATGGTTTCCATACAATTAATTCATAACTACCACTTTAACGACAAAAGTTAAGAAAATGTGGTCTTGTTTATGGACACATCTACCTGCTCTAGAGGGATATAACACAATTGCAGCCCTCATCTCTTAGAGCAGACTGGTTTTTAACTTGCCGCCTAACACTGTCAGCAACCAGCATCACACAAAATTCAGCACTAGGTGGATTATGCAAACCACAGACAGGAGTCCATGCTACTGCTGAGTGCCTCACTTACACACAGTTCAAGTATTTGTGAGAACATGTAGTTACAGCAGTGTGATGTCCATTTAGACTCACAAATACTGCTGTGCTCCCCTTCCCAAGGCAGGGCACATTTAGTCATGACATATAAAGCTAGCATAAGATTCCAAACTGAAGCCACAATTGAAAGCTTTTTTTTCTATACAGTTCACTTCAAAACAACTGCTTCCTGAGGTAACTTTTAAAAATTCAACTTCCTAAAATTCAACGTATTATGAATTATTGTTAGGCTACTAAAAAAAAACCAACAGTGTAATTAATTTGTTAAAATCTGTCATGCGTAAAAACAAGATGCAACATTTTCCCTAGTTAGCTCATTTGAAAACACAAAATCAACTAAGTAGGAATGCTGAATGTTGTCTCAAAAAAACCTCAAGCCAACAATTTTATTCTGAATATTCTAGCTTAATCATGTACTCATACAAAAGAGGGGAAATTTGACACAAAGTCTCTGCTACAGGCCAGAATTGAACTAGATCATAAAACAGACAAATCAGAAGTACTACATTTTCTGCCACATAAAGCAGCTTCCAGCAGGCTGCAACAAAGTTCTAAAGCCTTCCTATATACAAGCAGTTTGGAACAGAGATATTAAGGTATTTTTAGCATTATAATGTAGTCTTTAAAAAAAAGCTCAAATGAGTCTCAGGGCATGTTATCAAACTGGATGTCACTTGGAACATGTGTAAATTGGAAGTTCCAAGAGGTTATTGAAATTTTGTTGCAGGTGACAACACAGAAAAAAGTAAAAACTGCAAGTTTTTTATGTCTTTACCAAGCAGCTTTCAAAAATTTGAGGAATGAAAAAAAAATGTTAAAATGTTTTTTCAGAGTATTCATCTGAAAGCAAAGCTACTTAAGGAATACACTCAAATTTCATTTCTTCTTACTTCCCTTTCTGCCATTCCATAATCAATTAAAGAAAAGGCAAGGTGCTGTGTGTACTTTGTCCATTTGGTAATGGATCTCAACCTCAGACACAAACATATAAGATTTAGAGATTAGGATGCTTTTAAAAGCATTAAAAACCACAGAGAGTACCTAAAATATTTATATTCAAGTAGAATCTTGAAGTTGCTGCTAGAATA
The DNA here is from genome assembly GCA_013399225.1 of Rhipidura dahli. Taxonomy (NCBI): domain Eukaryota; kingdom Metazoa; phylum Chordata; class Aves; order Passeriformes; family Rhipiduridae; genus Rhipidura; species Rhipidura dahli. The sequence continues at coordinate 93,753 of VXAC01001431.1, forward strand.
TTCTCAGAAGTCTTAGATCAAGTACAAAATTTAGAACTAATGTGGTAACAAGCCTAGAAACACATTAGGTAATTTAAAATACTGGGGTTCTGAAAACCAGCTATTTATGCCAATCCAAAGGAAGATGAGGCCAGAAGCTATCCTATCTCGGGTAGGTAACCTGTTGAAACAATTCCACCACTGCAGACACAAGTTCAGTTTAAAGAGTTCCTATTCCCTACCTCAGTTATTTCTATTTACCCCTACTGATGTTCATCTGACTTCAGAACAAAACCCCAAAACACCACCACATATTCTGAAACTTTAAGTTGGAGAAGAGAAAATGGAAAACTGTTGGTCTGGGTTTGATCTCCAGCCTAATTCATGTAGTCCTCCAACAATTTCCCAGGAAAATAAAACAGGATGAAATTTCTGACAAACAAGCTTCTTTAACAGTACTCATGCATTGTAATACAGACTTGTTCCAGCGGAGAAGATCCCCCACAGGCAGAAACGGGATTTACCACACTAAAGACTACAGGATGTGGGGCTAAAGACTAAAGAATGCAGGACACACTACACACTAAGGACTGTAGGATGAAGAAAATCTTATTATTAAAATAAAGCTGCCAGAGCACAAACAACAGTCCCCAAAAGCTGAAATTTGTTCTCCTTCAACCCAGCAAGATAGCAGGGGTTATGACCTTCAGACATAAGATTAAATATATTAGAAAGCGTAACATTGAAAGCAATTAATACTACCTTTTTTTTCCCCATTTTCTGTTCAAGAGGTTACCCCCCAAAAATAACAACTTTCTTTGTTTCTTATTTATTGCGGAAGAAAATGCTACATTTCCAGGACAGAAAGGAAACATGTCAGTATGACTAAGAATAAGAATAGAGCTTACAGAGAACCGCAGACCCTGTGCATTCACAAAGCTCCCAGCTGCACGGTCTGTCACTCCACGGGATCTCTCCATAGAAGCATCTTTGTAAGTCCAAACCACAAGTCCATCCAGCCCAGCATCCTATGTCAAACTGCAACTATCTGTGTGTGCTGCGTTAAAACCACAGAACAATCTCTGAGCAACTCCTCCCACTAGATTCTCCCCCACTTTCACCAGCCAATGCATGGCTTCAGGGATGAATGAGAGGAGGATACGTTCACATGAATTTGTCCTATTTATTTTTTATCTGCTGTATCTTTCATCTGTTGGTTTGTATGTATACTGCACTCTAGAAACTGAAGGCATGTCATGGGAAGTGATCCAAGAGGACAAAGAAGCTGAGCTGACCTCAGGTAAAAAGTAAAAACTGAGTTCACTCACCTCAAGACAAAAAAAACCCTTATGTTGAAAATAACTGCAGTACAGATAATCATTACGATACACGTTAGAGGCAAATGCCCATTGTTTATTTTAATATATATGCCACCTTTGTGAATAAATGTAGGTCAGAGAACAAATGCCCACTATTATAAAGCAGAAAGGCTGGGGAATATACTAACTTAAAAAAATTACCATAAAGACACACACCTTGAGCTTCCCACTTCCTCTAAAACCCTGATGCAAGTACAAGAGTTGTAATGATCAAACCTGCTCCTGCAGGCAAGTCAAAACAGAGGAGAGTGCTCAGGTACCCTCCTGACTTATTGAGAAAACCCACTGGTCCACCACTACGGACTTCGCTTTCCCTATTTTTCGCTTTGACTAAGTTTATCTTGACTTCTCTGAGTAGAAGACATTGCATGTCCTTGACTTCATGCCACACTATCAGCATTATTATACAAGAATGATACAAGAAATTCCACTGTTTCAATGTTTAGAAAATGTTACACCAGAACTGCCATTATGTACAACCAAATTTAAACTACTGAAAGAATTAACCAGTGAATTATTCAATAAGAAAGTTCTACTCAAATCAAACTGGCAGAGAGAAAAACCTTTTGGGGGACAGAAGGAGAAACTACAACTACAGTTTATGTGAAAACTCTAAAGGAAGCTGTCTATGCCAGCAGACATTCAAAAAATACATCTGTCAGTGTTATCACATATATACAACCCAGAAGAGAAGAAGAAAGGCAAGTTCCAGTTTAAGAAGGTTTTCCCTTGGGCAACTGTACTAGCAACAAATTCTTAAAAATATGGTCTGTTTGCACCATGGCATGTTAAAAAATGATTTGTAAGTTATACAAAAGGAAATCAGAAGATGATTATATTTACTAAAAACTATCAAAAAAAAAAAAAAAGAAAAAAAAAAGAAAACAAACAAAGTCCAGTTAGCTTCCTCCCAAACAGTAAAGCTAAAAGAGAAACACTTTGTGTCCTGGAACATGTTCTTTGGGATCCCAGTAGCTCTTCCTGCTGCAGGCATTGAAGTTTCTGACAAAGCAGAAGAAGTCTGTAATTTCCTGCATTGCAAAACTATCAAAATGACTGTCACTTTTTTAGCATTTAACAGGCAGACAGGAATAGATTACTGTACCCAGATGGTGCTAGTGTTTTATCACACTAGAAATGGAACCTCAGCTACGAAGGGAAGCTACCAGCAGAATTTAAGATAAACAAAACCAAAAAAAACCACCCCAGATTTCTGAGGGAATCTACAATAAAGAGGCAGTCTCTTCCCAAAGCCTAGACAGAGCATGACCAGACACTGAGATTTCATGACCAGACAAGATGCAGTCTCATAATCTCTCTGCAACAGAAAATGCAATACAAACAATTAAGAGGCATTTGTCATAACAGAGAGAGCATTAAGACAAAGGAAATTATTAATGAAAGTTAAGGAAAGCTTCATAAGGACTCCTTCTCTTGCTGAGCCAGGAAACAAAAAAGCATTTGCCGAAGTCAGCTGCATGCTTTCGGTTTCTCTTATCTGACTATGAAAAAGCCCCTCTTTTCTTTGTGCAGCTTGCAAAAATTTATGTGAAACTCCGTTCATGAGAGGCAGATATCTGAAAAACAGAAGTTACTCTCAAGTGCTGTTAAAATATCTGAGCACGTTTTAAAAAGCAATTTGATTATTACATTAAATAAATGAAAATAGTCAGACAAAGTAAAAATACAGCAGTTTGTTTCAGAAATTAGAAGAGGGAAATGTGTGTGTGACATAGCCTTACATGACTTTTGCACTGAATTGTTCTGAATAGCACAGTACACCAGTTGACTTGAAGTACATCATAATTAAAAGATACGATCAGCACAGAACTGAATTTTACTACACAGAGTCACAGTTCAGCTTCTCCTTAGACAGCTTGTTTAAGTAACAAACAATTTACTACAATAGAGCTGTTAAGAAAACAACAGGAAGTGTTTCGCTGGAGATGAGGACTTTGTTTTCTTGCACTGAAGAACACACTGACTGGGACTGTTCTCTGTGTTACCTCTCGACTGTGCATCAAGTCCACAGCAAACTCACCATTTGCTAAAGATTCAGCTGCATGAAGTAAGCTAAAAAAAGTGCAAGGTACTTCTTACCTGTAATTTATCTCAGAAGACTTTTATAGCAGTAGTTTTAAAGGCTCATCTAGGAGAAATAAAATCCTCAATCTGCCTTTCTTTACAAGGGAAATTTGTTTTCCAGTTTATAAAATGCAAATATTTATCCTATAGTTATTATCTTTACATCAAAAGAAACTTGTGTCATTCACAGGTAATACATTAAGTTGAAAGTGGCATAGTAAAGAAAACATCATCTAATTTAGGAGATGTTACTTTATAACTAGCAGCTGGATGTTCGATCTACAACTTATTTACAGTTTCACAGTGCATTAGAACATAAACTACTCATCCATAACCTATGGGTATCTCTCATCCATTGCACAGCATATCATACTCTCTTCTCAGTCCAGGACCCAATAAGCAAGAAGAGGTGCTCACATTTATGTTGCAACTTCAATTTTAAAGCAATTTTCTTACTAAGAAGAAAAAAAGATCATGAAATCTAGCCCAAGAATTGAAGTGTTGTCAACAAAAATTATGATCCATGTGGGAAGCCAGTTATCTGAACTTTTAAATTTTATTTTATTCAATCAATATATCCATCATTTTTCTCCCTTACGAAGAGCAGCGAATTACACATGTAAAAGAAAAATAAGCAAGAATGTCTATGTCTAATTTAAAATACAAATGTGCAAGTGGAACTCGTGTCTGGGGGTGAGGCAGGGGTGTGGGGAAGAAAATGTTATCTTTGAATCTTTTTCTCATTTCATATATTCACTGGTTAGTACAATTTTAAGCAAATTGTGATATTCTACTGTATACCCCCTCCCTGTTTCACAAATTCATTTGATCATTAAAAGCACAGTTTCTAGTGTGAAACAGAGTTAAACTGTCATACAATCAAAATGTATTAGACCTATGCTGGTATTAATCCTGGAATCTAAGTATGTATGTACTTTTCCGGACCTGCTTGGTGATAGACACTATTAAATAGAATTTAATAATTGAATTGTTAGACTGAAACATAGGTTTTATAAGAAAAGGATATACACTTAATTTTAAACCTTTACTTTTGTTTGAAAGTAATCTATACAACTTTGCACCTACAAGAACAACTTTATTTAAACTAGCATTGCATAGGTGCCTGAGTTTTCAGGTAAGAAGCCAGAACCATAAGCCCACCTCCCAAAATCTAGTACAGAACCTAACTACAGAAATATTTTTTCCTTAATTTTCTTCCTACTGTGTAGCACAGCGAAGATTTGTGGAAATGGAAAATACCTGAAACACCAACAAAGGCAAGCATAGAAGAACATAACATAAATGACAATGCTGAGCATGTCCAGAGTTTCAGTAAAGCCAAGCCCTGACTCTTTTCCTTTCCACATCCCACAGGCAGACACAAATCCTTACCAACACAAACTACAAGTTTCAAGGCTGTCTGAGAAACCATCTTTTCTTACAAGAGGTCCAATAGATTGGTGGTTTGCAAGTGCTGTCATTTCAATTTAGAACTAACCTAAAAGTTCTAAATCTAGCAATTTCACAGCTCTTAGTACACCAAGACACTCTTCCTGCATTGTAGTTTTCACAGGAAATTTCTGAAACTAATGCACATCAGTGAGATTTTACTTCAATTTATTACCAGTGTCTCATGAAATCTCATATAGTTTTGACCACCACAATGCTCTAAAATTAGAAAGGCAGTAAGTGAATTCTGTGCCTTCAAGTGTGTCTTAATCTGGTTTCCAGAGCTTTTCCACTTCATTTTATTTCAGAGTTCCAAGGGAAGGTTAAACTAACATTGACTGAATTTTCTATTTCTGTTCAAAAACCATCTTATAATTTCTTCGTGCAACAACAAACTCTGGTCCATTAAGATGATGACCTTAAAAAAAACCAAAAACAAACCACCAAAACTTATTGGCTCAAATTGGTGGATGAAAGCCAGTTCTCATCACAGACTTTTAACCAAAAGCACCTCAAGCAAGATACATATTTTGAGAAAAGCAAATGTTCTGCATTATTCTTGGAAGATTCTTAACTACTTCCAACTTCAAAGTAATTATGTAAACAACATTCAATACTGTGCATTCAATCCTTAACAAATCAGAATAAACCACATTACTTGGAGGAAACTGGCTGACAAATGTGCTCTTCTGGTGCCTTCTTCCCACTGTCATCTTTGAAATAAAAGGGCACTACATTTCTGAAAAAGGTGCAAGACTACTAGTGATTGTTTTCCTCCATTGTTCCCTTCCCTGCCTTCACACTGAAATAGCTTCACAATTCATATGAAAGTATCCAAGGAGCAATTTCATTTTCTAAAAAATGTCAAACCTCCCAAGGCCAGTTCCAAATTTAGGCTTCACATTTAAGTAACTAAATCTGTATTTCAGCTGTATTCAAAACCAACCTCATTTTCTGCATAAGTAATTCTAGTTAAAGATAGCACAGTTAAGAAAAAAGAACAGAAGAAGCATTCATCTCCAGAAAACACATAAATCAAATACCAACATGAGAAATTCAGAACTATTAAAAATGTAATTTTAAAAATAAAAATTAATTTAAAAAATAATTGAGTAACTAAAGTGAGTAAAATATTTGAGTAACTAAGCGTTCTGTATGAACATTCACATAGAAGTGTATCAACCTAGAAAGCAGCAATACAAGACAAGAATGTGTTTTAAAACTCCAGTATTTTAAAAAAAAAAAAAATCACCAAAACCAAATCAATAAAGGAATATGCAAGTTACTTTGGTAAAAAAGTTCACAATAAAAATGAGACTATAATGAATGAGAATCCAACTGGATACTAAAAGAAAAGAAAAAAAAAAAAAAAAGAAGAATTTGCTAGTTGAAGTTTTGGTATGGTTTCTGAGACTGTTCAAGTACCAGCAAGTACTTAAGGCAAAGGTGAGGCCCAGCTCATTTAATCCTTTTTTGATTTGATGAAGCACAACTCATCAAGAACTGATTTCTGTAATTCTCTATATACACATTTACATTAAAGTAACTTCAGAAAGTAAAGATCTGATTTTGGCAGCTCAAAAGTGCATTTATCCTTGTACTTTATTTTTCAAATTCTTTCTGAAGCAAATTTCTCACTCTTTGTATTAGACTGATTGGACCAATCTACAGATTTTAAAGTAACTTCATTTATTTGCCAGCAGCCATAACTGCCTTTACTCAAAATCCAGTGAAAGGAAAATGGAGAGTTAATTATATTCAAGAACATTAATTCTTCTTGGGAAAGATGAGTTTTTCCCATCTACCTTAATAAAGTTTTCCTTCAAGTTGCATGGGTGCTTTTGCACAATTGTAAGTGAAATCTCAGTCAATTTTTGTCCACACTTGCATAGTCTATTTGAGGATTTAAAATCAGAATACATACAAAAATCAGTATAGCCTAAACCATAGTGCTGTTTTTTTAAGCAACACATTTAAAGATAAGAAACACAACTAGGACTGTAACTTGAAGTGATAATAATGGATATAATAAAAATATGGGAAATAAAAGCCCAAGATTTCATTTAACCAACTTAAGAAAAGGTAATTTACCCCACTTATTATAGAGAAAGTATGTGTCACTCAAAGGACATCTGTAACAACAAGTGAATCTGAATTCCCTGAGGTGCTACCAAGAAACTCATCAGCACTGATTCAGCACATGAAATGGTAAAGCAGCAACAAATTAAACAGGTTGTTATCAAGCAGTCTGAGCATTGTGGCAGCTGTATGAGTTAATAGTTCCACTTGTGATTACCCCACTGTGCTATAACTTCTCTAAAAGGACTTTCAACCTTAGTTGAAACAACTTAGCAGGACATAGTAATAATTCTATCCCAGAATTTGTCTGATTATTACAATTTCATAACTCAGTGTAATTTTATTTACTTTGCTACACCATGTAGGTTTTATGTTAAGGGACAAAAAGTGGGGAAAAGATGTCCACACCCCTTGCAACTCTAGAAGGTGCTCCAGTTTAATGGCATTTCCACACATTAAGAGATTACAAAAGGACTCTTATGTAAAATCAATGCATGATCAGATGTCTTAAAAGTTTAACCAACATCACTGAAGCACAAGTGCAATATGCTCATTTTACAGCCAAAAGAATACTATTCTGAAAGACCTTTACAAGACAAATGACTAAGAAAAAAGAGAATAAAAAGCATTTTCTATAACATACACATAACTTACTATATTTGAATAAAATATTCAAAGACTAAGCAATCATTTGTGATCACTAAAGGTATCACACTAATTTTACTTCTTACCATGAGAGCTTGTATGACAGTAGCAGCCTCAAACACGGGACAGTAACTGGGAGAGCAGTCTCACTTCTTTAAACAGGTGTGCAAGTTCTTTTCAAATCATTGTGAAACCACAATAATACATAAAAGCCCAGAAATAAAAACTAGTTTCCAGGACACACTGGTGTAACTACAGCTGGGGGAGTCTGCATGTGAAACAAGTCATGACCTTGTGACTTACTAATGGACTGTTTATGGAAATACTTTTCTCAACAAGTTAATCTTTTACTAGGTACTGGAGTGACCTGACTGTGAACTACAAGCTGAAGACTGATGTCACGCGTTGAATTAATTGCTACATTAAAATGTCAGGCAACCTGGGACAAGCAAAGGGTGACAGAGCCCCAAGTTCATGCAGATATAAGAAAGAAAACATGCCTTTGAAAAGCTGGAACAATGCTGATTGCAGCCCAGGACCAGTGAAGAACATACTGTCACATAATCCTGTCCTGGAAAACCAAAAGACATTTGCATAGTCAGCCTCAGGAACACTCAGATACATTACACAAACTGTACCACTCTGAATATTCTCGACAGGGAAGGTCACCTCTTTCAGAAGACACATTTCCCATCTACTTGCTTAGTATGTCTGGGTTAAGCATTAGCCAGCCAGTCATGCACCTATACAAAGCTAGAAACAAGCTGCTGTATGAATATGGAATAGCAGAGTTCTCAATTCTTGTTTCTTGGCGACCCACAAACAACTACTGAAGAATTAATGCAGTTACACAGAAAGGGCTAAGCATTTAAAATCTTTTAATTATAGATTATTTTAGCAAGTGCAAGTAAGTATACAGTAGCCCAACAAATCCTTATCAAAAGTCACCACGGTAAGAACCAGCTACACTAACCACTTCCCTTGTGAGAGCCAGCTTCATCCCCTCCCAGTTATAAAAACATGCCATTTATTTGAACATGGAAAGGGAGTAACAGTGCTAGACCCATATTGTCTCATTTCCTATTTCCTTTCAAGTATCAAAACGCAAAATCTCTTTTCACAATGAGATTCAGAAATGCAAAGAAGCATACATTGGGCCTTCAGGAGATAAAGTGAAATGTTGGCTCTCTAAAATGAACTTAGAAAAAGAGCAAGTTCTACAGAGCTTTTTTTCTCCCCTAAAGTGATTATAAAGAAACATGAGGAAAGATTAGACAGACTGACAGTTTAGGAAAACACCAAAACCTTGCCCAATAATAACTACACAGAAAACTTTGACTGTATTTCACCTTATGCACTAATTGTTTGTGGTTTCAAGCAAAAACCAGTAGTTTAAAAAATGTCAATAGGGCAAAATCCATATTTATCTATTCTATACCTCCACCTTGTCTCTATACCGTCATCACATCTGTTGTACAAATATTTTGAGATCTGGAGGTAATGGTGTCTTCTCAACCAGAAATTAACAATACTTAATGAAAAAATAAGCCTGTCCTTCCTAAGGTATCAGCTCCCATAACACAAGCTGTGTTCTCCCCACAGAGGGGAGACAGAACACAGGGAGTCCTATCTAGTATAACCAGTTGAGCTCTTTCACACAGATGACATGTCACATCTCTGAAAATGCTGCTATAATGTAAATCAGTCCTCCATCCGGTTTTGGCTTTGTTCCTATCCAGTTTGCCTACTTACTCGTTATGCAAATCAGATCTTTAGCACTTTTGGCTCTGTGATTAGAGAAACTTAACGTATCTTTTGTACCAGTGTTAACCAGAGAAGGTAAATTTGTTCAGTAGTCTTTCCCCTTACAAATATTAATTGAACAGATCTGAATTATTTCCCAATAAGCTGGATGAAACAAACTGAGTACATTTTCAAAAGCTTACAACTGCTTAAGTATAGCTACTCATAGCTAAAGGTCCCAGGTACATTAAAGATATAGTTACATTCTTATTTTTGACCACTTTCAGCATTATATTCACTGAATCTGGGTTTTAATTATGACAAACCCATGAATTTTAGACATTTAACCAGCATGCACCAAAACACTATCAGCATAGCCTAGGCAAAAGCAACTTAAGCGTGCTAACTGAAACACACATTTCTCTGTAGAGACTGTTATAGTCAGGAGGTCTTGCAGTTCGTAGTACACACTACATTACCAGACCTAGCACTCTTTTTCCCCCCAGGTTCTACAGAGGTACGTAGTGCCTGAAGCATTAGAGGCAGTCCAGCTTGCTAACTTTACAAGTCCTGGAAAAAGTCACATGTAACTCCAAAGTAGGCATAGTGGTAAGTCTGGGTCCTGATTTCCCTCTGAAGTGGGATTTATGTTTTGAACAAAACACAGACTAACAAGTCACCTACTTAGTGATAAATGCCTTGCTTTATTTCAGGCTAAAGTACAAATACCACAAATATGATAGATACACAGGAAATGAACACTTGCTCACAAAGAATACCAATAAAGCTTATATATAAGGCTCCAATACTAGATAAAGTTTTTGCTGGATGCTCACTCACAAGATTAAAACCTGAGGTTTTGTCTAAGTCCTAGCTATGCATGGCTATTTAGGCCTCAACTACTTATGGGCATGCAAGTTTGTTAAATACAGTTGAATACTAATGCATACAGCTCCATTTACTTCCTGGGAAAAAATACTTTCAAAAAATTATTTGTCAAATAAGAAAAAGTGAAAGACCTATTTTGATGAAGATCCTATGGAGCTCTGTCTACATGATACAAACTGGCAGAATTCCTACTAGTTCCCTTTGCTAGTTCCTCAACAGTCCACCCTGTAGGCTGAAAGGAAGCCAAAAATCTAGAAGTTCTGGCTGTGCTCTCCCCTGCAGTCTGGATTCCCAGAGTCTACAAGTGGCTTGCCCTGGCACTGGACCTATATTCTCATTTGCAGTCAATTTTAAAATAAAGGAATGCAATTCATATATAGCTGTTTTCAAAATGTCAAAGCAATTCTCCTTCTCCACTTGGCCTTGATGGGCATCCTCACTAGTAACAGGAGAACGGTAAAACACTGCCACAAACATGCAACTCAGAGCAGGTTGGAACAAGCAAAGAGTAGAGCATACTAATTTACTGCTGAGACACCAAGGGGAATTAAATACTTCAGCACATTTACCGAGACAAGATGGTTTACCATTGTACCTGAACATGCTGGAACTTAACCACATGCTTAAAAGACAAATCTGACAATACAACAGCAGTATTCCGCTTACCATATCTGAACTTAACTTTTTAGAAAGAACTAATCTATACTTCAAAATTTTCAATATAAATAACAATTTCAAGATCAAGTATAATTCAACTTCAAATGAGTTTAGAAAGACAAACAGTAAGCAGTTTCATTAGTTTACTATCTTAAATTAAGGCTTGGCTGCAGACACTATTTTTCCAAGATATGCCACAGTCTTCACAAAGGTTAGTGACGTTATTAGTAAACTGTATCCCAAAGAGCAACAGCCAAGGAAAGTTACTGTCACTGTTTTATTTGGACCAGACGGTAAACATTTGAATGAGATGTCATCAAGACCTTTTTCACAGACATGTCATTGGGCAACATTCAGATCAAACATTTCCAACATTTTTTTTCTTTAGAAAGGGAAGTCCATCTTCTACTGTAGAAAAGAAACAGAATTTGTAGGAGAGTCTAGGAGTCTGCAAACCCTGACTTCTCTCCTTTTGTGGAATAAAAAACCCCCTCAGACTGAGAAATTCTTTTTCACTAAAATAATGAACATCCCAGGTACAAGAACACTTCACATTTTTTTATATTATTACTCATGTGCTTTCTAAGCCTTTTCCTTTATTTTCCATTCCTAAGAAAGTCAACTTGTACTGGGCTTGCATCGGGCTTTGAAGTATCTCAACAAGGAAAGGAAAAAGCTTTTTTTTTTCAGAATTGAATCCTTTGCTACAGGCAATATACCAGAAATGAGTGACAACAGTAACAGTTTTGAACAGAGGATGCTGGCATGCAGCATAAGCCAAATGCAATGGTCAGGCATGAATCACCCAAGTAAAATGCTTCAACAGTCTGTATCTGTCCTCACTCAGCTTGCTGAGTGGATCAGTGTATGTTGGTTTACAATACTGAACACATCCTTACATGAAAGCACCTTACAACTTTGAGAGGATGGAAGACATCTTAGTTTAATCCTAAATATTTATTATTTTATTACATGCCCTCTTACCACAAAAAAAGGGCACTCAGTCTGCACGTTCACAGTGAATATCAGTCTCACTTCACAGTGAGAGAGAAACCAAGCAGATCAAACTTTTCGGTATTGGTTTGGCAAAGGCATTTCTAAAATGACAACCTTGAAGGCCACCTGCACTGGTCTCTGCCGGAGCTCTGCACAGCTTAAGGTGTCTCATTTCATGCTTTCTTGTCCATAAGATTGGGGGGAGGTGGAGTGAGAGCTTCTTCTCCCTTTTCTTGTAATGCTGGCTAAAAGCAAACACTGAACAATCTGCATGTCCTTAAGATCTCTTTTCCATGTACCCCTGCTCTTCCTCCCAAGAGCCTCTGGGAAGAGTAAGAAACAGGCAGTTGCAACTCAGAGCAAATTCTTCTCCAGGGAACAAACTCTAGCTCTTAGTTAATTTTAGGAAGATGTTTGAGGAAGTGTGTAAACAAGGCTGTGTGGAGCAGAATGTACCAGGTCACCAGTTCTAGCCCTAACCTTGGAGGTTCAAAGAGAAAGCAAGTTATCCTGGTTACTATGACCCTGCCAGAAGCCAGGAGCCACCCTGCCAGGCAGATAATGAAGAGTTTGGCTGCATGTACTGGGCATTATAGAAATAGTTTCCACACCATGAAAAACCTAATAGAAACCCCAAAGCCCTGGCACTTTCGACAGGCCAGGGCATTCGATTTGTCTGCAGAGATCAGGAGATCTACTGTAATATGCTGTTCATTACAAATCAATGCAGATTTTACAGTTAAAAACCCCAACAAATCAATGTGTATTCTATCTTTACAGAAGAAGTCATTTCCTGGACCTATATGCAGGCATTACTGAATTATCTTTTAAAAAATAAACTTATGCATATTAGTATAGTGTTAAGAAAAACTCCATTCAGCTCCACACAATTGAAAAAACAGCTCTTCACACTTCCATTTCAAGTATGAACTGTGAAACAACTTTACACAACTATAGAAGCCACCCCGTTTTATTTATATGAGTAATCTGACAAAATTAATATGCAATACTGATCCTTAACATGGAATATCCTTCCCAAGTTTTTAAGAATACATTAGCACTATCTCAGCAAGCTTCCATGCTAATCAAACTGAAATATTTTCTTACATGAAGCAAAGAAATCTGTAGTCATAGCCCAGACTTCTGTAGAGGCATTTGCATTAGTGAAGTAACAAACATTTCAGACCTTTTTTAATGGAAAGATTTAAGACACTAACTATAGATCTAGTGGTAAAGTTAAAACATGCAGCCAGAGGAAAAAATTGAAAGGACTATTAATATCAGACCTGGCAGCTTCACAGTCTAAAACTGTGAAAACTAAAAAAAAAACAAAAAAAAAAACAAAAAAACAAACAAACAAAAAAAAAGCTACTACTCTTCAGNAAAAAAAAAAAAAAAAAAAAAAAAAAAAAAAAAAAAAAAAAAACCAAAAAAATCCAAGTTAAATACTGAGAAACAGTCATTGACAACACAAGAATTTTCAAACTATATATTCAGTAACCAGAAAGTAATTAGAATATTGTCTTAGCCATGGCAGCAAACAAATAGTAGCCTGCTAAGAGCATATTAGTATGACAAGCTCAATAAACTGTATATGAACTGCAAACTAGATGCCACTGCACATTTCACCGCACCTTTGACAGATATTGTCATTTTTGTATACGCCTCCAAATGCAGAACACTTAAATATTATCTGAAGGCGAAACATCATCCACTGAGCATAGAAGCCTCCCTTTCAAAGAATACTAAGAATTACTAAAATAATATTGTGGAGACATTTTATTTGCAGTAGAATGGGAGGTAACAAAACCAATTTGTATAAAAAAACCCCTAAACTGTTTCTCAATTTGTCGTAATCACAAATTAGGGTTAAGGTGTTTTTCTCCTTCAGCATTTTAAATGTTTACACAAGATTTTTTTAGCATCTGAAAGGACCAGTCCTAGAGATAGGAATATGATGGTTATACAGGATAGCAAAAATCATCAGGATACAGGAGGGTAATTCAAAGAAATAACTACTGAAATGAAACACATATAGGCACACCTTTGAGGGTGAACTACCAGCTCGCAAAAGTACCTGATCATCACTGCTGACAGCTAAGTAAGAATTCATTTCAGTTTGGTCAAAAGCAAGATGACTAGAGGCTGAAGAAGAAGATGGAGTGAGGTCAAGCAGATGCAACTCATTTCCCAGCACTCTATTTCCACCTTCCACAGTGACTCTGGGTAAGTTACAAGGAGGTGCAGTACCAAGAGCAGAGTGAAATCTATCTGAAGTTGTCCAGCATAATAGTCATATTAGCAGTCATTCCACTACATATTAGAGTACTAGGACAAGAGAGATGAGAACAAACAGTATTATGTTATATTTCCAGGAATTATTTGAATAGTTTACACTTCTGGAACACAAATGAAATATATGGAAACAGTGTGAAACAAAGGTAGATTAACCTGAATTCCAGTTTAATCTCAGAAATGGGAATACTCCATTACATTTTGAGTTTAAAGAAAAAAACCTACTTTTTGCAAGCACCTACAAATCCTTAATCATCACATGCTGAACACTATCAAAACAATAAGAAACTTATAAGCCACAAAGAGAAGGAGTGGTGCCTCTAGCAGGTTTTATTAAGACAATTTGAAAACTATTTCATCAGTTTCCAGACTGAAGATAAATAATTCCCAAGTTCAAATTATACTTAAGCAGCAAGTAAATAGAGCTGCTGCTTTCTCTGGACATTTTTCAGCCAAGATCCAACAAAACTGATCTTCTAAAAGCACACTAACAGACAACCACAACAAAATAAAACAAACAAAACCCCCAAAACCCAACTGAAACAAAAAACCCCCAAAACCTACAAGACAAGAAATAAACCAAAAAAAAAAACCCACACAAGCAAACAACAACAACAACAAAAAAACCCTGAACCAAAACACCAAAAACCCCTCAAATTTCCAAATATACAGTGAAAAAATAATCAAGATACTTAATCACCGACCAGAATTGTCCAGTTCTACAGTGTTGTGAGACTGGAAAGCGGAAGGAACCCTGCAGGCAATACACTCAGCCACCGGGTAAAGATAAGAAGGAAGGGTAGTAGCAGAAAGCAACTCTCCACTTAACCACGTTCCCCTAGTCACACAGAGACAAGTAATGAAGCCCTTTTAAAGGCTTTCTGTCCATTCTGCTTAAATTGAAAGAATGAACTGTAATTCTAGAGCTTTAAGTGAGTGCACAGCAGATAAAAAGTAAATTAAGACGACCCTCGGGTCTCTGCAGAGAATCCTCTGAGAACACTCAGATTAACCTTAGAAACTCAGAACTCAAACCAGATCTGTCCTCTTATCTCCACTTCTGCTGAAAACTAGCTTTACAAGTTTGTTTAAAGAACAGCTATATGGCAACATATAATTTGTATTTTAAACAAGCTTAAGCCAAGTTTCACCAATACTGGAAGCTGGTGAAAGCCAAGAGAAGCATTCTCACACAGTCACTCCACCCCCAGATGCTTGTTTCTACTCCTGCCTCATGCTCCCCTGCAGCACCATAAATCTCTGCACAGCTGCACCATTCCTTTTAAACATGATAGCACACTAAAAGGTCTTGTGAAGTTCAAATCCATCATACAGAAGGAAAAACTGGTCTTCAAATCTTGTGCTCTACATGTTCGACCTTTGAGTAAGGTATGACTGCACCTGTCTACACACAGGTATTGCACTGAGCAGCACTTAGACTCCACTGAGTGACAGTAGAGACTGAACCTTTAGTATCACTAAATCCAATGAGACAGAAAGCTCCAGATTAGTTAGTTACAATCTATTTACTTTGCACAGGAACAAAGAAACTGCCATACCAGATCAGACCATTTAAGCAGAACCCTACCATTTGCAATAACTAAGAGTGATAAAAATCAGACATGGTAGAGGGTGACCCTCTTCCAAAAGTACTCCCAAGCCACAGAGCACAGAAGAGGTAGAAAGGCAATCGTCTCTCACCGCAGCATCTGCTCAAACTGGAAGCAGAAAATCTGGTGGCTTATTTACACTAAAGGTTATAAACATTAAGCATTAGGGACTTGGATAAAACACAGAATTGTATTTTACCTTAGCTGAGAATAGCCAAAAATCAATAGTAAGCTGTATTTTTTTACCTTAGCTACATTCTGACATGAACAGAGAAAGTCAGTGTTTCAGTGACAGAAAAATCCTTGGCTGTGCTGTGCTGTCACTGTAGGTGCTCTCCCTCTGTTCCCACTCCAGCTCTCAGTGCTCTACTAAAAGCATTCATGTCTTCCTTTGAAAGCTATCAAAGGTGTTACAAACTGATAAACAGAGCTGAAACTCATGAGCTTTCACTAGAACACTTGTACATATAGACAAAACTTCTATTTTACAATGTGACTTTGGTGCCTCTAGCATATGTCAAACAACAACTGCAGAAAAATACAGTATAAATACAGACAAGAGTTGCCTGGTAGCTGAACTATCTAGCACATGCCTTTTCAAACACCAAATTTTCATAGAAGTCACACAGTATGTGGTTACTGCACACAGAAGAAATGAACTACACCATTTATTTCTTTATAGAAACATGATTACAGCAATGTAAACTAATCCTGTATTTGGGGAAGTAATAAGGCATCTACACCAATTTCAGCCACTAACATCACTTGAAGGTCTGGATGCTTTAAAAACATATCATTAAGCTCACAGAGAAGGAGGTGCACTTTGCCTCCATGGATTCCCATCAGGCTGGAAGAAATCACACTGCAGTTATCACTGAACTCACTGTCTGGATCCTATTATAAACAAAAACAATATATTGACAGTAAACAATATATATGGGATAAGAGATCTGAAGTGCTTTATTATGTCGAAGCTGTAATTCCTAGTTAAACAGCTCCCCTCTTCCCTTACAGTGATTTGAGATAGCTTACACCCTTCACTGCTTAAAGTGAAAATATTCACTCTACTGCCTGACAAGCAGAATGTTTGAGAGCTTAAAGAAAAAAAATGTATTATTTACATCTGTAATTTAACAGCAGTCACTTTCCCTTCTCAGCTTCATTTTGAAGTTCATGAAGATCTTCCAGCATAAACAGAAACAGAGAATCTATTTAAAAGGAAGTAACTGTAATACCAAAGAGACTGATAGGGGGACTTCGGAGCAAGCACAGACAGTATCTTCTAACTAACAGTAGATCCTTACAAGAAAGTACAACTATCTGTATTTAAAAACAGAATATAAAACTTCCCCATAATACATTATTTAAATTATGCCTTTCAGTTTGCCTCTTAATAATTATCTGGGCAACAACTGCCCAGACAAATTTAATGTGTTTTACTGTTACTCACATACAAATCAGCCTCTCTCCACCAGTTAAAAGAAGTCAATATTAAAATGAGGGTAGATAGATGTTTTAAATTCTTTAAACGGCCTGATAAAGTAGTACTTGGTCTAATACCTGTTTAGTGGTAACACAGCACACAGAATTACTGAGATACTACATGAGCAATTATAGGGTATTTCTGAAGGACAATCATTATTAAAGTTGTCATGTATTTTAACTGCACTTAAAATAAATTCAAAGTAGACTATCTCACTAAAATACTGAAAAGCATTTGGCATTTAGTATTTTCCAAGGTTTGTTAACATTCCTAGTCAAATAGCAGAGAGCAACTACAAGTGTTTTAACTTGTATACACACTCAATACACTGATTTACCCAACTGCAGCTACTTAAAATTAAGCAGAACTGTCCACGTGAAAAGGAAAAAAACTCCAAAGCTGCTCTGTCATTGCTGCTGTGTACCAACTACCAAGGGTGGACGCGACATTTCAGCACTGATGCGGTATACATTGACCTTCCTGCACCTCTAACGTCAAGCCTAACTCCCACTTGCTATCACCATGAGACTCAACTGTTTTAAACAGATTCTGATACAGATTCTTTCTTTTCCTTGAAAGCCATGAAACTGGATATAACTGTATTATAAAATAAAGTATATTATAACTTCATGACTTGATAAAAGCAAAGATGGTGCTAAGAGCTTATAAAAAGACAAGGCACTCACTAAAATTTGTACATCATTCCCCTTTATGATTTCCTGCAAATCCTTATCTAAGTACAGAGCCATTTCTTATCTGCACAACCACACTGTAACAAGTAGTTTTACACTGCCCTAGGAACAGGCCAAAATCCATCTGAATTCCTGAGAATACATATAAGCAGGACACATAGAAAACAGTTCTTATTATGGTAGTCCCATGATAAGTCAACATTTTAAAAATATTCTTGAGGTTTGACTGACATAAGTCACAACTAAAAAGAACACACAAGTCTTAAGTCCAAACAGAATTTACATTTTTATGAGGTTTAAATGATTAGTCAAACTGTAAGTCATCATTAAAATAGGTCCTTGGATGTTAACATCAGCATTAAGTTCTTAAACTACAGAGTCCACATCAGATAAAACCCTACAAAAATCCAGAAGAAATTGTCATCTTCACATCAAAATTACATGGTCATACTGCAGTGCCTACACACACGCACACACACCAATAAGACCCAGCGAGTACATTTTAAAGCTGAAATATGTTCTTAAGTACTTAAACTGCTTCACCACAGACATGAGCTCGCTTTCATCCTGAATACCAGCCCACATGTTAAATAGGCGAAATACGGGCAGTTCACAAGAAAATGGACTATCGGTTAATACATATGGAAGGCAAATATGGGCTGCGAACACCAGCGCGCTGAGTTTAACTACCGAAATTTATCACCTAGACTAAGCCACGACAAAATTACTTTCTCCTAGAAAAACAGAGAGGGCATTTATGCTTCAAAGCCTTTCCTCCTCTTACTAAAATAAATCAGTTCAGCATTATCGCGAAGCTGCAAATTAGAATCTGACTTCGGAGAAGTCGGG
>VXAC01001431.1:113494-196008 GCA_013399225.1 Rhipidura dahli
GGGGCCTCGCCCGTAGGTGCCGCGGGGCCGCGCCCTGCCCGCCCCCGCGCAGGTGTCGGTCCGGGAACGGAGCTGGGCGGCAGCCGCGCCCGCCGCTGCTGCTCCGCGGGACTGGGGTTGGGGTCGGAGTCGCAGCAGTAACCAGACAGGGTTCGGCCGGACGGCCGAGGCGACCCGAGCCCGGAACGGGTGGAGGCGCCGAGCGGGGAGCGCGGCCCCGCCTCCACGCGGCCCTCCCCACATGTGGGAGAGCGGCGGAGGCTCCGGCGGCCCCGGGGCGGGGTACGGCCGGCCGGGCGTTTGAGCTGGGCTGCCCCGTGCGAGGCGCGGGGAAGGTTTTCTCGGAGCTCGGAGCGCTCCCAGCTCGCGTCCCCGTAACCTGAGAGCCTCTCTCCCCAGCATTTCCCGGAGAGCCGGCGAGGGGCCGGGAGGAGCGGAGCGCCCGCGGTGCCTCGCTGCGCTGCAGCCACGGAATCGCCTCTCCGATGTGCCCCAGCTCACCTGGTCGTCCCTGTCTGAAGTTAGTAGGAAATTAAAGGCACATCCTCTCTCGTAGCCTTCGCGCGTCCTTCCCCCCGCTGCTCTCAGTTGGCCGGAGCCGCTGCCCCCGTCCTCAGGTACTTCTCCATGTCTGTAAACGACGGAGAAGCGTTAATGTCTCGTCGGAGCACACCCGTCTCCATGTGTGCGCAGGAATGCACACGTAGATGAGATTATACCCTGCCACGCACACCTACCGCTGTCGCTGTTTCCCGAGAGACTGGGAGAGAGAAGAAAGGCAGGAGACATCACATGACCAGAACCTTGGGGAGGTTCAAGTAAATTTTCTCCTGGTTTAGATTTTCACTCGACCGCTTTGGGGTGGTTTTGCTTTTTGATCTGAGATGAGAAAAGGAAAACTGAATATTGCTATGCATACAAGGTTGTTTTCAGGGTGGTGTGATTTTTAGAAACAGTAGCAGTCACACAGTTCAAAGTACTTAAGCTGAATATTTCAGGCTTGTTTCTCGGAATTTGGTAGGTATCCAAATGTAATATTAACTAAGCGTCTCAACAATGACTATTAGTATGGTCAATTTCCTGGGATCAGTAATCTGATCTGAAGCATTAGTTGAGTGAGAAGTACCTTCTAACAGAAGCAGATTCTTTCTTGACTTGCACACGTGATCAGATGCTGACCTAAATGTAGGGTCTTTGCTGGAGGATGTCATGAGCAGATTGGAAGAGGTCTTTCTAGAAAAAAGCCTGAGGACACCCTTTGTGTTCTATATACTTGCAAAATAATATCAGTAGATAAGGCCTCGAGGCCACACTGAGTGACTTACTTAGGTGGTCTGTCAAGATGCCACACTACAACCATCCTTGTGCAGGTTTTTTAGTGAAGGATGCTGTGAGAATGTCAGTTGCATTCATTGTCGTCTTGCAACTACGGTTTCTTTGGGATAAGCAGATCCTGTATACATTCTCTTGAAATAAATTTGTAAATTTATTTACATATTTGTAAAGATGTAAATTAATTTGTAATTTACATCTTTACAGAGATGTAAATTAATTCTGAGTTTTGTGAAGGTAGCATTTGATACTTAAAGCCTCTGCTATAAATTATAGACAGTTTTCTGTAAGTTTCCTAAACCAAGACACATTGGCAAAGTGGTAACGTTACTCATGGGAGTAAGATAACAAAGTATCCACTTTGTAGAAGCAGCATGACATTAGTTGCATGCGAATCAGTGCACTATTACATCTTTTCAAATATTCCTCTCTGCCATAAAATGACATCAACGAACAAAGGAAAGAAAACAAAAAAACCACACAAAACCCTATGCTTGTAAAGACATCTAAATGGAATAAGAAAACAACTTTAGGTGTTTTATAAATACTCGTCATGTGGAAGAGGAATACCCCATTGAATAGCAATTGGTTGGAATAGAATACAGATAAGAAGAAGCAAATCTTCAATGAAAGTAAATCTAGGAGGTAAGGGTGCATTTGATGTGTATGACAGTTCTAGGGGAAGGCTCTCCCAAGTGCCAAGACTGCAACAAGGGACAAGGAAACAGGAAATGCAAGGCAGAATGTAGGAGTAACCGTGGGGTACTGAGGAATGTGTATGTGCACTGAGCTGAGATGTTTTCTGGAATGCAGCTACAAACAGGGCAAAACATAAAATACAGGGACAGTGGGAGGCACCAGTGTAAGAAATACCTAAAAGCAGACAAATGCTATCACTGCTCCTGTTAAGGCATTATTTTGCCTTTTGAGTAAGGCCAGCACTGTCAAGGTTTTGAATTACTTTTGGATAAGATGCAAAGTGGAAAAACCTTATGATTCTGTCATTAAAAAATGCATGGCATGTCTTATAAGGCTTGTTTATCTTCTTATTACTGGCTGAATTTCAATTCTAATAAATTACATTCTGCCTATAATCCTTATATTCACCTTATTTTTTCAAATGTGTGTTCCTCCACAGTGCCTTGACCAGAGAAGGAAGCACAGTGGCTAACAAAACCCACCTTCCAGCCCTCAATCCAGAACACTAGGTTGTACACTGCTGGCATGCAATATAGATTTGTGCACAATACAGAGGCTCTACCACTTTGAAATCAGAAACTGAACATGCTGATCAACAGTTGTGTATTATTCTCATTTGCTCTTAAAAATTTTTTTTGCACTTAAACAAATTAGTTGACCTGTCTGAAAAAAAAAGTACAAAGCTTACCAAAGAGCTCAGAAAGATACTCAGTTACTTCTTGCACAGATTGTTTCTCAGTCTGTCTAAAACACAGTTCTAGAAGGTAACATGAGACTTTTAGCAGTTTTCAGTCACAAGTAGCGGCACCCAGGGTTTGTTATGAAACAGAGGCCTTTGGCCTCAAATTAGCATCGTGCAATATTTGGAACATCTACTGTTGTACACAAAGAAACTTCTGTTTGGGAACACACTAAGATTTTGCAAGCCAAGGAGTTTCCTTGTTGCACAAAACTTGTAACAGTGTAATGAATAATCAACAATTTTCAACATGCTAGAGATAGGAATCTGCCGTGTCCCTGAATACATAACCTAGGCATCATCATGCACAAACAGAATAAATACGAGAGATAACACAGTCCATAGTTTCTGGTCTTGACTAAACATGCAAAAAGTGCTTTAATGCTGTATAGAAAGTGGATTCTCCCTGTCTTGTTAGTCTGTGTAGAAAGACTTATCCCCACCTTGATCTTCTATTCATTCCTTCCATTGTGAGAAAGGGAAAATAAACCAGCTCCTAAGCCAAAATCCTTTCCTGTTTACTTCTCTGTGTAATGGAGAAATCAAGCAACTGAATGAGGACCCCAACAGACCAGTCTGAAGACCTTTTCATGCTTGTTTCCTAGGTCCTACTGAAAATCTGCTGGCATTTCTGTTTTCTGTAGAAAAACTTTACTGTCTTTACTGTCTTGCTGATGCACTATTCTTACTTTACAGCATAACAGGTGTACCTTTCAGAAGAAATTTCCTTCAGAAAAGCCGGATCCCATATCACTTTTCAGAGGAGAGAAAAGTCAGGTAAAACCAGAATCTGTTATAGGGCATTCTAGGGGTTTTGCTGACCCACTGGGAATGGCTTGTCTACTGTTATTTATGTATTTCTTTTCTTAATGTTTTACTTTTGCTTTTCTTCATTGTTTCAGTGGAAAACATGTTTAAAGATTTTTTTTCCCTCTCACATTTCAGTCTACATGGAACTGAACTTTTGTTAAAAGTATTTTTTGGATCTATAAAAGTGAAGATGATGTCTTGACCTAGGTGTCAGACACACAATAAAAGAGCTGTACTTAAATCTGCTTGTTCTGACAAAGCATGTAACAACAGTTCCCTGATTGTTTGTAAGAACTGATGATACTGATGCTACTTACAACACTCCTGCACCATGTAGTCACATTCGTCACACTTAACAATTTTTTTGCTGTAGCATCTACTCATGAACTGGTGAACCTTTTGGTCTATCCACCATATGATTCAAAGCAAAAAGATGATCTGTTTCCAAAGAGTTTGCAATTTAAGTGTGAATGACAAACTGGCAACAGAGCAATCAGCAAACTAGAGTGCAGTTTTTGTACTGTATGAGAAGATCTGCTGCCTTGATTTTTTTATCACTAGTTTGTACCTCTTGCATTAACTACTGAAATCAGTTCAATTTTTGACCTCAGATAGTCTTTAGAATATTGATACCTTGATGTCTAACTTGGGTATTCTTCTTGGCTGTACTACAGAGGATTTTTCTGGCCTTGAATAAGTCATGATCCTTTCATGGTTCAATTTCTCCCAACTGTAACTGTGTAACAAATTTATTTACCTACCTAAGGCATAACACAAGACTGAGTGTATGATATTACTGAGTTTCCAGGTGAACCCTTGCTCAAAAGAAATATATTAATGAACTGAGCAAAACCTGTTAAACTTTTTCTCATACATCACTTATGAAGACCTACCAAAGTTATTGTAGCCAACAGCTCTTTTTTTTATATTCTTCCAGACTAATAATTTGACAATATATTTCTCACCTGGATCAGCAGTTCCATCTATTGTAAGCACTATCTGTTCTGTCTCTCGGGGAAAGCAAGTCTACAATTTCAGACTCAGAAAAACAGTGATAGCTCAGTTTTCCTTTCCCCTGCTGCTACCACTGTTTGTTACATCTCTTTCAGCCTAGGTGTTTGTTATTCCTTCTGTTCTATGAGTCAAAGATGTAAATAGAACTCATAGTTTAATAAGCTGTGGATGTTTTTTTCCACTGGAAGCTACAAATTTCCAAATTACTGAGAAACAAATGCAAGAATTTCACTTCTATTTTTATTTCAACAGGATGGAAGAAGGACCGCTTCCTCATTTCCACTGAAGAGGACCCTGCAGTTATTCTTTTACTGTGCCTGCTGCTCATCACCCTTGCTCTGCCAGCAGCAGAATCACTCAGTGCCAGCTGCAGTTACTGGAGGACAGTAACCTGAAAACAGCACAAATATTCAACCACCAGCAAACATTAAAAGCCTTGTTTGTATATCTCAGCATGGCTGTGGGCTGTAAAACAACAGTCCTGTGTGATTGATATATCCAGCACATTCCACACAATCCTTATGAGCATCCTGTAAAAGAAGAGCAGACAAGAGTGACACAATCTTACAGAGACCTCTGGATAACTGCCTCCCTTAATAATTGCCAGGCGGACAAGGAACTGGCAGGAACACCCTCCACAGAGTATCCTGCTTGCTTTCTCCAGAGACAGTGAATATCTGAATAATCATTTCTGGGTGCAGTAACAGCATCCAGCCTGACACATTCTCTCCCTCCTTTTCATTTCTCTTCATCCCACCCTGGCCCTCTAGTCATAATGTCTGTAGGCTTCCATTCATGATGGTTAGTGGTGGCAGTGCTGTTCCCCTTCCTAAATACAACAGGTAGACCTGCCAAGGACCTCACTGCTGTCAGAGGAAATAAAACTCAGCAGCAACATTCGTGCCTAGTTTATCATGTGACCCCTTTATGCCAAGTCTGCCAGTGTTCTGGCACCATGGCAGAAGTGAATCAAACAGCTATTAGTTGTAAAAATGGCAGGGAATCCACAGATCTTAAAAATAGTTCTGGGATCCTTTATGTCCAAAAAGTCAGATCTTTATCATCTCCACCTCTTTAGAAAAGGCTGCATGGTTTTTTTCTTAGGCTTTTAAATCTCTGTTATTCCTTCCAGCAATACAGTTGACACAACACTACTTTATTGCTTGTGTGCCAGTCACAGTGCCTGAGAATGGTGTTTTCAAATCCATTTAATCATAGTGTTCAAAGCTATCATTTAAACTAAACGTCTTGAAAAACAGATGATCTGGACATCAGTAGTAGACATTTGCCTGTCTAGTGACAAAATATTTTGAATACCATGTTGCTTCAACATCTTCTGTCCGTACATAAGTAAGAGTCCAGGAGTCATAAAAAAGTTTCCCATGTGGCTTTTGGAAAAAGAAAATTGCACTGGAGAGTTCTGAGGAAAATAACATTTCAGTTTTGGTATTTGATTTTTGTTAAAATAAATCATCCTACCCTTTTAATTCATGAAAAGCTGGCTCCAAAAGAAATACAAAGAAATAAAATATATTTTTGCAAAACTAATTCCTGACCTTTCTTGAGCTCTACTTTACTGATAAAATATTTAAAAAAATATTCTATCTATTCCATGCTACAAACCTACCTGTGGAATTTGATTGGTTTTCCCGAGGTTTATCTTTTGTAGAGCTCTAGTTGTTCCATGTCATAACTTCCTTTCCCTCACCCAATTAATCCTATCAATAAATCATTAATGGAAAAATCCTCTATTTTCTGCATGCTTACCACCCTTTTGTTAGGTACTGAAATCATAGAAAACTGCTGTTGTATTAGTTGGTGGTCTTTGACATTTGCAAATTTAATTTGCGTGTAATATAAATACATGCAAATTCTATAAATACATGTATTATATCTATCTATATGTTGCTTCTTTAACAAATTTGGTTTAGATTTCATGGTTTTGCAATTTTCATTTTGATCATTTCATCTCACTGAAGTAACCTAAAAATATCAGGGTACAAAGCTGAGCTGACTTTAAATGCTCTACATGTTTGCACTGTAAAAGGCTTTGAGAAGCAAAGAATGACCTTGACAGAATATGTTGTGTGGATTTGGGAGAGGACATTATTCTAATGCTTGCCAAGGTAGGATACACAATTTATTTTGACTGATTGCCTATCTTCCTTGTTCTTTGTGGTTTAAGCCAAAACTTTTCAGATTTTGAACAAAGGTTTGCAAGTCTCCAGAGCATAACTGACCACTTACTGTTGAAGGTATTATCCATGCAAAACACTTCCAGTTAGTTGTGTAACTGCTTTTCAAGGACAGTGCCTTAATCAAGTTTTCTAGCATGACACTAACAGTGCAAGTCAGATCAGTTAAAAAACAAATGTCACAATTTTCTCTTGAACTTCATTAACAAAGGAACAGTACTGAGCTGCTGCTCATAGTTTCATTCCTCTAGACACAATATTTGGAGGTGATTTTATTTACAAATATTCACCCTGATTTCATTATATTGAGTTCTTTAGGTGGTTTCTAACATCTTCATTATAAGCTGCATGAACTGTGTGCTTTATGTTGAAGAGAACAGTATCCCTTTTCATTTCTATCAAAGATAAGAAAGCGTATTAACACATTTACTTGTTAGGGAAGTCTTGAGATTATAACTATTTGTTTGCTCTGTTTAACCAGAACAAAGGATCCTTCACAGGGTGGTACATACCTTTAAGTCTACAGTAAGAACTACTGCAGCCACACTTTATAATAACTTCTTTCACGTCTAGTGAAATATACTCATG
Organism: Rhipidura dahli; assembly: GCA_013399225.1. Classification (NCBI taxonomy): domain Eukaryota; kingdom Metazoa; phylum Chordata; class Aves; order Passeriformes; family Rhipiduridae; genus Rhipidura; species Rhipidura dahli. Next base: position 120,872 of record VXAC01001431.1, read on the forward strand.
TACGTATGAAGTATGGAGAGATACCAAATGCAAAAATAAAACAGCCAGATGTTACTAAATAAAAAAATAATACTCTCTCTTTTCTTTAAGTTCCTAAACCCAGAACTTTCTGAGTTCCTCTCAATTCCTTTGTATATTCTAACTCCTCATGCTCACTATGAATTGTGGCAATATATATTCATTCTTTTTCAGAGAGAACTCAAAGGTATTTGGGTTTAGTTCAGTAGAAGCACTTGCACATTATTTCAGCAACATTTTATTTTAAATATGAGGAAAGCCTAACTCTCCATGTCAGTTAATCTACAGGTTTAAATTCATTAAACCTTAAGAAAAGGTACCCTTCATACATTAAAGCATCCTTCTATTTCAGGTCAGTTCTTTATTTTCTTATCCTGCTAACTAAATTTTAATAGAGTAGATGGTCATTTGCATCTTTAAGCAATACACAGCAATTCTTTTTTTCCCTGGAGTAAAGTTCCTCTCTTTTCCACATTTCCAAAAATCCCCCCAGATTCTTAAAACTCAAATTTGATTTGTGGGAATCTTCAGTCTCAACACAATGGTCTGATAAGATACATACTTCTATGGAATATTATTCATGTCCACCAGAATCTTCTCTTTCAGATTTTGAAGGATTTGGAGTAGTATATACACTACTCCATGAGTGTCTAGGTATCAAAGAACAACACAGCTCATCTTTTTACCATATTAAGTAATCCGGTGTTTGAAAGAAGATGAAGAGCATCTGAAAAATATCACTGGAGACAATTATGAAAGAAGAATATGGCCAATTGAAAAAGCTTGCAGAAAGTAAAAAAAAAAATCCCATTTTATACAGGCAGAATTTTCCCCTAATGTGAATGCTGTAAAGCAACTTATTTATGTCTCAAATAAAAGAGGACTATTTCTCTAACTCATCTGAACACATATGTTAATCAGTCAATAAATACAAAATTGTATGTAATCTTTTTTTCTTAATATTGTCTTTGATTCTTATTTGTCATTCTAAAACCATCACGAATGACAGCACATTAGAGGTATGTATGATAAACTCCTGACTTCTCCATTCTTCCATCTTTTTTGAAAATACTGAAAGTACAGAAGTTAAATTCCAATGCATTTTGATGATGTTAAAGCCGAAGTCATAAAATATATAAAAGTCATGTAAAGACAAAATGTTTATATTTCCCCTGCTCTCAACAAAGTATGAGATAAATTGTTACTTTTTGGAATAATAATGATTCATATCTGAAACTTAGACTAGCTTTATAAAACTGTCAATTTATTTAGAACCACAACCATTGAATATTTGGTGCAGATGCATGTTACAGAACCATGTGAGGGTGTTTGTTTTGGTACACGGAAAGGCATTCCAACCATCTTATTTTAGTAATTGTACCATACCAAAGACAACAAAAGCTGTCCTGAGATTGAAGTGTGTGATGCTTTCAAAGCATGTTCATTGTGAATATTCAGAAGGTCAGAGGTCTGAATTCCTCTGATATCTCGCATTCTAGTCTTGTTGCAGAAGATGGGAAAGTATGAATGAAAATGTTGCTAGTAGGCCTAAGCTTACCATATCATCTTCTGAGTATTTTGGCATTCATTGGTCTACAAGAGCCTATACAGAGGCTCAAGAATTAGAGAGGCAAAATCTGTCCACTTCTCCTTTGCAATCTCAGCTAAGTTTTTGCAGAACACCAGTCATGGCCCAGATGGTTTAACTCCAGGGATGGGGGAAGGATGCTGCTCCAATTCCTGCTCACTGCATTCCTGGTACAGTGAAGGCAACATCTGTGTAGAGTCCTCTCTTTCCCAAAGCCCAGAATTAATGGTTCTGGATGTCCCTCTGAGGAGTTCAGTTTCAGAGGAACCTCTTAAAAAATGAAAGGTACTTCTGATAAATCAAAATTCTGTGTGTCATTGTCTCTGAAAGGTGTGTGGCATACTGTATTAGTAGTGATATGAAGATCTCCTTGAACAAAGCATTCATTGTTTAGGTTTCTCTACACTTTTAAATGTAGTTCTCTGAATATCCACACTTTATCTGTATAACAACAACTCCTAAGGCACAGACAAGTGAAATAACTTACTATCACTCAGAAAAATCATGGCCTAAACTTGAAATGAAATTGAATGAGTCCATCTGCTCTGGACACTAGGCACAGGCCTATCTCCTTGTGAAATTATGAAAGGGCTTCCATGTCATATCTTGGCCTTTCTCTTTGCCTGAGCAAGTAATGTTTTTGAAGAGAGATCTCATATTCAGTGTTTCTTAGTCTAAATGTCATTGTCACAGTTAAGGTACTGTTTCTCTTGGTTTCAAGCATCAAAATGCTCTTATTGACAGGAATGCTTATTGACTCGTCTAAAGCAGAATATTTAATTCTCTTTCCTGCAAGCACATATTCTTACCCCACAAATTAATAGAAAGTAATCTAGGATTGAATAAATTAATCTAGGTCATTACATTCCATGGTATTTATCCTGTCTTCTAAACACAGCAAAAAACCCTGCATGAATATTTTTAAGCTCTAACAATTTTTTGATAATATGAGTCAGACATAGGGGGTTGTGGTGGCATTGTAGTGAATAACACAGCACCTCTGCGCTTAAAGAACTCACACAACAGCTACAACTCCTATCACAAGACACCTTGGGCAATTTTCCCTAGTTCCAGATACCAGCAACTATGACAAGGGGCTAGGAAGACTGCAGAGTGAAGAGGCTGCACTGGTCACACCCTCCTCTTTGCCTGCACTGGGCTCAGCAAAAAGCAAACTGAGCTGGCCAAGAATAAGTTGATTCAGCATGCTTGCTGAAAAGGCTCTTAAGCTGTTCCAGACAAAACTATGAGGAAGGATGACAGTGACAACACCATCTATCCTTCAGGCTAAGCCTCCCCCTCCACCCACTGCCAGGTTTCGAACTGCTGCCAAAATGAATCATCTTTACTTTAAAATACACTAGGAAGTTCATGTCTGGCACAGGCTGCTCCTTAGTTCTTTCTAATTGTCTTCCATGCCTGCACAATCTACTAAAAGTTTCAAATATGGTTTATATTGCAGCACACAATAATGTGTGGTTTAAGTTCAGGTGAAAAGGCTGGTCCTTTTTTGCTGTTATTTGCTATGCTCATTTGTACAGTGTAATCTGAAGCTAGAACAGGAAGAGGTGGAAGCTAATGAGAACTGATTGAGACTGAAGTGCTTGCTTCAGAAAATTTTGCTCTACACTGCTTGACCTACAAATGCATTCCCTTTCCCCTGTACTTATTGCTTCAGGCTTTTTCTTTGGTCTTGTTTGTACCACAGAAGCTGCAATGATTTAACTGAATCAGTTTTTTAAGGAACATGTTTAAATCAGAGTAATCTGCTTGTATGAAGATTCAAAGCCTCCTTGAGTCATTTCCAGAGATAAGATATTTAGTATCATCAAATCTCTCAGTTAGTTTTTTCATCAATAGATCTCAAAGCATTTGACAAAGTAGGTTACTGCCATTTGCTCTGTTTTGCAGATGAAGAAAAGATGAAATTATTTGCTTACTGTGTACAAGTAGAAAGCTGGGAATAAAAACCTGTGTCTGCCCAGTTCAGTGTTTCAAACGCAAAACTACACGGGGTTTCCAAGTTTTCCTGACATGAATGTGCTTTGAGGATCTAATTTCTGCTAACCTTGTAATGATATACCAGTGACTTCATTGGACTTCAAAAATACCCCCAAAAAGAATAGGTTTTATTGGGTGTACTGTACAGTGATGGGGGGGGTTTTTTGTTTTGTTTTAAAAATACAGTATCAGCTCATCTTTTAGGGTTTACCATGTAAAAAATACTGGAAGCACCTGTAAAATATCTAGAGCCTCTCTTCCTGCATCAAAGTCAGGCCATGGAAGTTCATTCCAAAGTTATATTCAGATACAAGTAAACCATGTAAGAGTCAAAATATAGTGCTATAGTAGGATATAAATCAGCTGAAGTGTGAACATACAACAAGGAGCAAGAAGGAATAAGCACGTTTTTATTGAAACACCACCTCATTTTCCATCTAGCCTTCAAAATGTGGACTTAAGCAGAGCCTACATTTTCAGTTAGGCTGTGCTAACACTGGCTATAAGGTACTGGTCTGCTGGTGGATATTTTTCCATTCAATGTTCTTCCTCTCTCACTGGACCTGAGGGATGTAGTCAAGCCTTCATCTTTGGAGGTTTCCAAGGCTGAGTTAAATAACCCCACAAATGACCTGATTTAGTGCTGGCAAAAGGCTTGCCTTGAGCAGGAGGTTGAACTGCATATTCTCAGGAGAGCCCTTGCAAACAACACTTCAATAGTCTTGATGTGAATGCAATGGATCTTGCATTCAAATTGGCCTGTAGTACCTGAAAGAAATCCCAGCCCACCATCATGAGAATGGATAAGGTCTTGCAGAATTACTGAGTTGGGAAAGTTCTTCATCTCAGAAAAATGGAAACACTTGATTTTTCTATGGTACACTGTCTGTTGCGGTAGAAGAGCAATTAATTGGGTTTTTATATTAGCCAGGTCTTGTGTGCAGAAGCATTTTATTAATTGGTCACCATCGTTAACCCAGTTTTACAGATGAATAAGAAACTGAGTTCCTGTTACAAATGATACTTAGCCTTTTTTTAGATCTTGTTATTCTTCTTTCCCTCTACAATAAAACAGAGAAAATTGCAGATCAGCATGGATATTGTAATCTGTGACCTTTTTCTTTGTCTAACCTTTTTGGCCAGTACTTCTAAAAACTACTAACTTGCAAGAAGGATGTGATCATGGGAAAGGTACCACAGTTTCATTTTATAATCAATGCCTAATTAAAACTAAGAAGACAGTTACCTCTTGTTCAGGGAAAAAGCTAACCAAGTACACACATCCATGTTCTATGCTATGTAGGGAATAGCTAAACTGAAGCTACCATTTTCATCTATTAAGTAATCTAATTGGTATTACTACTAATTAGAATGAGGTAGAAGAATCTAAGGGAACCATTTGCTACCTAAAAATTTAATCACATCTCAAACAGTGTTTGGCATACAGTAATTGAGATATAACTATTCTTACATTTAGGAAAAGAAGCCCTTTAAGGATTCTGATAAAGTCTGAATATCCTGTTTTGCTGTTTCGTGACTATTTTTTTCTGTGCATTTTAAGTTATTTATTTCATGTTATAATATATAAATTGATCAGACAGCAGTTAGATCTGAAATGAAATGTCTTATCAGGCAAAATATTTGCATTGATTTCAGTTGAAATTTTTTTTCCTCAGACTTTTTACTCGGTGTGGTAGTCCAAAAGAAAGCCAGATTTTTAAGTGAAGAAATTCTTCTGTCAATGGATTTTTCTGTTCATGCTCATTACTAGACACATTTGCTCCTACAGGCAAGGGAATTCTTGATTTTCTTTATATCAGTGGGAGTTTTTACTCTGACCACAGTGGTAAACTTTGGGTAGAAGTATTATATTTTTAAAACAATAAAGTGCTTAGGCTTAAGGCCTTTCTTTGGGGACATCTGAAATATATTGGGTTTCAAACATCCCTATATATTGCTGTATAATTGTGAATAATCTTTTATACTGCTCAGAACAGTTGGTGATGAATAGTTGCTGAAGTAACACTAAAGCAGAATTAGGGTGGATATTTATCAAAGTTATCAAAGTTATTTTGCTTAGAGTGGAAGTTAATGGTATTTATTCAGGGTGTCCTGCTAAGCTCATTCACAGAACAATATCTTGCTATGAGAAATGTGTACCTCAAGACAAAATCAGAAGCAGACTATATAAACATGAGTACATCAGGCTTCTTGCTGAGCACAGATTCATTGCGGTTGTTTTACAACTCTAGAAATCATCACTTCAGATCTATAAACCTAACACAGTGATAAGAAGTCATATTTAAAGTTCTGGCGGATTTTTCCCCAGTTTTTTACTTGTGCTGAAAAATAAAGTTATATACAGAGCAACAGATACATATTAGGCATATTCTAAGATGCTAAGTCAGGACTCCTGCTGATTTTTGTTACCATAACCACCATATGTTATCCTTTTACATAACTGCTTACAGTACCATCAAATGAGGAACAGCTGTCAAGCTGTCGGCTCATGCATCTGACATGACTTGATAGGGCAAGAAAAATTATATGCAATGAATTAAATGAAGTTTCAAGTTCAATAATCTTAAGTTCCATTATAAAATGGAAGCATTGTTGCCTTTGTAAAATCACGGCTCAGGCCTGTTACTTTGGCTGAGTGAAAAAGGACAGTGGGGAAGAGACACAGCTGAATGAGGGGTAGAAACATAATATATAACGTTTGCATGCGTGTTCACATGGTGGTGTATGGTGGTCGGTTGAATCATGTTTGTTACACCTTAAAACGATGTGAAATGATAAGAGGCTAACTGCTTTGAAAGGCCGGTTTTCTGCAATAAAGCGGCTGTCCTTTGCACCTGCCTGGGGAATCTGCACCACTCCTTACCACAGCAATCTTGTTTCTGTTGGAAATTCTGAAAGACATTTTAAAATACTTTCAGAAGGGTAAGATGATGTGCAGGCTTTGTGACAATGTGTATTTAAAGAAGAGTACAGTACAGGAAATTAGGATACACGTGTGGATAAACTTGCTGCAAATAAAACTGTGTGGGAATAAGCCATGGATTTCTACCTGTTCACATTTAACATTTTCTACAGTGTTGCTGTATGAAGAAAACTCTTTATTTGCCTCATTTCAAATTAAATAAGTATGTTTCTTAGTAGTTTCTTTTACTTTAGGCTGGGAGCATTTACAAACAGGGATTTCTTTTTCAACACATAAAAATTTGAACGTTTTGGGAGCATAAACCTCCAAACACTGAAGATGGAGAATACATATATTCTCCATTTATAGTCTTGTGGATCACAAGCAGTGTCACACTCAAATCCTGCACGCTGACCTGGGTTGTCTCTTTGTCCATACTGGATTACCATTACACGTTACTCTCTATTGGAAGCAGATCTGTTCAAGACATGACCAAGCTGAGCCTGGTAGCTTGATCTCAGATTGCCCTGTTGTCACTGCCCTGGTAATGTCCCTCCTGTCAGGACCTACAGCTGTCTTCATGCTCTGCACTGACTCTTGACAGTGCAAACCTCACTGGTGCCCATGGCACATGTACATGAAGGATGGCAGCTGTGGCAGGTCCTGGCATGACCAAGTCCTGATAGAGCTCAGTAGAAAAGCTGGATGGGATGAGGCCTGGGGAACCTGGGATTTTCCTACAGCTCTGCATAGTTTTACTCACCCCTGGTGTGTTTTCTAGGGAGGGCTGTCTTCCATGGCTGCTTGTACCTGCCACAGTAGGGAAATTCTGATGGGCAGGTTTTGAAAACAACTGAGAGGGGGATGTGCTGTCATGGAGCGTGTTAATAAGACAGGTCCCTTCCCTCTGAAGAAAAATGAGCCAATGCAGACTGACAAGAGGCCTGGACACAGCTCAGTCTGCCCTACAACTCAGCAGTGGGACAGTGAGACACGACCATTATTTCTCTTCAAACATTGCTTAGCCTCCTTCTACCCAACCTAATAACCACCTAATAAAGGTAAGAAACAGAGAGTCTGCTCGCATTTTATAAGGCAGTTATGTAAGAACCATATGTGCAGAATTTTAAAAGTCCAGCAGAAGTGTCGTTCCATAACATCTGAACTATGTAAGTAAAGGCCACGACTACATTTAATGCATGATCTACATGCATTTAAATGTAGAGCAAAGTGTTCCTGATTTCAAGACACAATGCACAAAACAATTAATTTTTCTAAGACTGCAATGTCACAGACCTTGAAGAAGGCAATAGAGATGACTGTCAGCCCATTCATATTGTGACTTCTAATATTTCCTTCTGTAAATAAAAACAATAAGAAAATGATCCGGTTTATTGTCTTCAGACAAAGAAGTCAGCATTTCTGTGTGCTTTGGAGTAATGTCAAATCATCTGCCCGTGGCAGCAGGAGGATTCTAAGGGCCAGAACTAGGGTCCACTGCAGAGGGTGGACAGGTCCTCATTATATTACATTGCCATAAATGTAAAGATAAATTACAAATGTGTCCCTCTGCAGGCCTGTGACATCCACACAGCAGCAAAGCATGACATGCTTTCTGTTGCACTGGGAAGCCAAGAGACAAAGGCAGCGACTTGGCAAGCCAGTAACAACATCCAGAGAACATGTGCTTTCCAGCAGCACCTCCCCTTCCCTGGAGCTTTGACTTAATGGCATGGTCCTGGGGACCTAAACCCAGGTTCATCATCTCAGCCATCCCATCTGCCTCCCACAAACAATCCCATGTACTTGCTGAGAAGAAGCTTGAGACATTTGAAGTTTCATCAAGATTTATCAATTATACCTCATATAAATGCAATTATAAGCAGAGATAAACATTAGACTCATCTCCAAGTTAAGGCAATGATATTAAAATTTCTTTTTGCTGCAAACCCTCCTGCCTAATTTTACAGTGATATTTAAAAAGAAGTATAAATGGATAGCAATGACTGTTGCCAAGGCAGACTAGTTTGTTGGTTGCCTCAGCATTGTGAAACAGATGTTGTGAAACATCAACTGAAAGAGGCCGAGCCCAAGACTCAGAACGGGTGATTTATGCTACTAACTTGAGAAAGAAAACTGTCCCGGACTTTAAAAATAAAAAATGCAGTGGGCTCTTTTAACTTATTTCTCAAATTGTTGCCAACTGCATACTGATTTCAAATCTTTACACACTACAAAGCACTCAGCAGTGAAACTTGGCAAGGGATTAGCAGCTGAGAAAGACAGAGCAGATGAATCATGATCGTACGGATACAGTGCTGCACGCACAAAGCACTGAAAGTTGTATATTTTGTAAATGCAGAATAGTCATGCAAAATTTCAGTATTCTTTCAGTTGCAATCCATTCACATATTTTAACGACCTGTAACAAAAGAAAAGTTCTACCAAAGACATTTTGTAGATCAAAATTCCAAGATCTGAAAGGAAATAAGTATCAAAGCATCCCTTGGAACAATCTTTATCTTGTAAATAATGTAAAGAAGCATCTTGTGTTTAGACAAACTGAACTGATTTCAACAAGGAAAAAATTTGCATAAAAATTATGCATGCCCTCAGTCCACATTGTATAAAATAAGGACGGTTTTAAAGACTACTGAAATCTACGTGACCTGTACAAAAACTCATCAGCTGGGTGCTGTCTCTATCACAGAGTGTAAAATGAAGGGAAAACGTGCCCTTAAGAACACCCAGGAATGAAGTTGTCTGCACATGATACCTTCCTCATGGTAAAGAGGTGATCAAGTGCATTGATATTGTATTCTCTGCTCACACTTATCACTCAAGACTTCTTACTTAGAAAAACTTCGTTCAAAATACGTCTGTGGCATCATATTACTCTAAAAGAAAATGTAATGTTGTTGACAGTAGAGTAGTATGTTTACTTTTGATTATACTTATTTTTATAGTTTAAAACTCTGTAATTTTTGTGACCTATTTAGAAAGTCCATGAAAATATGCCCTGTAACACTTGTAATTAGAAGAAGAAGGAAGAAAAGAAAAAAAAATTAAAACTATTTAATGGAAGAATTTTAATTATTATTAGTTTTCTTCATACAGACTTTGTCAATTAGATAAACTGTTAGACAAAAGTCAGTGATAGCTGACCATGTCTGAAATAAAAGGAACTACTGCTCATTTTGCAGGCTGCATTGGGTTAGAGTAATCAGATCAGTAAGAATAATTTCTAGTTCATTTTTTGGGTAGATTGTGGTAGCAATTAAAAAAGACTACAGAGTAATTTCTAAATGCCACCACTCTTCCATTTCTTAAGGGTTACACATCCTCGTCTCACACTGCTGACTGTCTGAGACTAAGGAATGATGATGAGAAAAGGTCTTCTTTCTAAAGGGGAGGTTAGGAGACTTCCAGGGCAGGAAAGGATTGCAGCAGTAGCACTGTATGAAATTAGTACTATTGTCATCTATAACCTGTGGTATAGTGCTTGGATGAGGGAGCCCCACAGCTGCTTCCATCACAATAATGTAGTACTTCTATGAAAGTTGACATGGCTTTATCAAAAAGTGATTTGGAGCCTAAATTAAGTAGTTTATTTTCTGTGAAACCATGTATGTCCTTTTGGGATAACAGAAAAATTCAGGCTTATTCTCAACTTATTTCTCATTGTGCAAATTACAGTCACAGAAAATTGGGGGAGTAATTATCTTCATGTCTAGAAAAAGAAAAGTGATCAAAACCAGGTTTCTCCCTTCCCTACCCCCCAAGAAGTCTCACGAAAAATCTTATTTTTTTTTTTTTTTTTTAATTTTATTTGAATTTAATTTTTTTTAGGCAGCTTGATACATAAGAAAGCTTTACGTCCAGGAAAAGTAATTTACAGTTTATATAAGATCAGATTGTTCTTACTACTGCCCACCATGGGGGGTTTTGTCTGAACTCTATTGTCAGGGCTTTGGCTCTGCTCCTCTCTAATATACCAGATGCCTAACAGGGGCAGAGGGACAGTTTAGGGAATATCTGTCTTCACTATGGAGTTTGGAACAAAATTTGCATTGAAATTAATGGGACAACATATTCTTAGGCGCTTGCACTAAAGGCAGAAGAAAATTAATTTTTCTTTTGAAAACATAAACATGTAGGTATAGACATGGGAGAAGGCAGTGGTGTCTAATATAAATAGAAGGTTTTTATAGTAATGTGATCTTTCAAGGTGAAACATACTTTCTTGGACTCAAAGAGAGAATATATCATTCAGGGTCTTCTTTTTGGCCAAGGTGTATTTTCCAAAATACAGCTTACAAAAATTTTTATCACTGCCTTATGGTGACAGAATGAACGAAATCTGCTGGCACTCATGATGATACCAAGGCAATGTCTGTGCTGGAATGCCTCTTGAGGTCCCATTGTTTGGGGAGCATTGGATAGGTTACTCAACTGGCCATGAAACTGGTCATGCTGCAGTTACTTATGAAGTGCTTACTGCATACCCTGGTCAGTCTTTGTGGCTGGCTAGGAATCTGCTACGGAACATCAGGTCCCGAAGGATCACAGACCTTTCTATGCATGTATTTCTTTCACACGATTCGAGGGCTCTCTGCTTAGCTGGAATTTCAGTGCAACAGACGATTTCACCTTTCAGGAAACTCACTACTCTTATCAGGTTGAACCTTCTCTGCTGAAAGCAGTGCTGAGGACTTCAGATGCACCCATGCATGGCATGCTCCATAGCTGTGAGCCGAGGGACAGCATCACTTTCAAAGGAACAGGGTCACTTTCCTGGATTTTAAGTTACCTGATGCACATGCATGATTAAGTATCATTAATCTTTCCTCTAACCTAGCGTTTGCACTTCAATATGTACACTGAAAAAAAAACCTGGAAGCACATATGAATATATCTGTTACAGAGCTGCAATTCAGATTCTATTCTTGCAGGCTTGTGGATGGGAGCACTGAAAAATTGGATTCAAAATGTGCATGGCTATGCATCCGTGTGTTGTTTTAGGGGCAAGGCTGTAGCAAGAACATAATGCACACTTCCTAGGATGCTGTGCCCTGATCACAGAGAAGATGGGACAGCCTTACAAACCAGAGGCTTGTGCTGAGCTGTAGGATTGCGTGCCTGGGCTGTGTTCTGCAGTTCATCTTATTCTGTCCTTAGACAAGCAGTTACCTCTGGGTCTTCAATGCCCTCAGCCATCCAGAGCAAAGTCAATACTTAAGGGAAAAGGAAAAGGAGGAATCGCAGCACAGATAAAGGTCACTTTGAGGCAATAAAATGCCATGACAGAAAAGCAAAAATACACAACTGGATACAGAAAGCAGGCAGATCAAAGGTCTAAGCCTTATCTTTTATGAGTGAACACTTATAATTTCTGCATGTTTTGAAGCCATGTGCTATAACTACAAATACATGTTTACAAAACTCAGTGTGTTGTTTGCCCACACTTTGGGGAAATACTTTAAAGGATGAGAGTTCCTTCTGTATCTTGCACACAAAAACAATCAAATCACAAGTCTAAGGCTGTTGGTAAGAAGTTAAATAGGAAATACTGCTTTCTATTGAAAACAATCAAATTTTATTTCCAAACAATGTATAGTGACTGCTTTAGTAGATGCAGATTTTTGACAATCAGAAAATATGCACTTGTCTCTTATATACACCAGGGATTTAAACTTTTTTTATGATTCATGTAAGTATTTTTATACAACAAAATGTCTGTATACTATCAGCCTTCTTATTTTTTTTCTTTCAGTTTCTCTAAGTCTTGTTGATACAACCAGCAAAGAAATACAGAGATACAGGAAGAGAGAAAAAACTGTGTTGAAGTATAGATTCAAAAGTTGTCACCAAAAATAACCAAATATTTCTGCAACCAAGGCTGATTACTTACACTGAAGCTCCTACTGTTGAAATTCAGTCTAGAAAGAATGGTTTTTTATGATTCATCCTGGGAAGGTATCACAATTTCCAAAGCTCAGAGGAGCAGGGCTTCTGTTTGCAAGAAATAAATCTTTACTGAATATTTATGAAAGAAAGAATGCCTACAATGTAGATGCTTCCTGTACTTGAACAGGAAATAATATTGGGTCTAAAACCCTCCCAAAATCTGAGAAAATTATCCTGAAATGCTATTCCTCTAAAGATAAAGAAGCAGAGATATAAACAGATCAAGACTCCTCTTTGAATATGGAATGGTGATACTTTGATTATCATGTATGTTGCATGTTTCTGAGAGAATTTATAGCTTTGTTTTTAGATATGCAGAGGTATGAAATATAAATATAACTTTTACTAGATAAAGGTGGAGGAAAGAAAGGAGATAAAAACTGTCATTATTTCCCCTTGTATTTCAAAAATGAACAAATAAATATTCTAAGATATGAATTGTTCAGTAAGCATGGTCAAATGATCCAATACTATTCAGCAAGGTCATAGATTTGTAACCATTGAACATCAGATCCCATGGTAGCTCATACTGAGAATTAAGAATGATTGTGTTGGAAATAGGTCATCTATGATGACAGGAAGTATCAAATTAAGTATTATTAAAGCTGTATAGCAATTAGCCAAGACAAATCCAAACAATTGTCAGAAGACACTAGTATGGCTTTTCTTTGTAACAGCTCAAACAGAGAGGCTACTTGAGCATGCTGTTGGTGAATGAAATACCTTTTCTGTGCTTAAGATCCTAGTAACTGAGTTTATCACCACAGGACATCAAAAAGAACCTGTGGTATATCTCAGTTTCTGCAGAAGGAATTTCTGTACTGGTGTTGTAGCTTAGAAGCTACTCTTCTGAAGTGTGGAAGAAAACCCAAACACAAATACATTAGCAAGAAAATGCCTTTTTCCTAGAAGTGGTTTACATGCACTTGCAGATTTTTGGGGCCTTCCAAACAGAACAAGGTCGAAAAGCATAGCTTCAGCAAATTTCCCACTACAAAATTAACATTCCTCTGACTTTAACCATCTCCAATTTTCACAGCATTTCCTGTTCCCTGTAACAATGACAGTTTTGTGTGGCAGGCAAGTACTTTTAAGGATGAGAGTTTCTTGTGTGTCTTGCAGACAAAATGAACCAGATAACAACTGGAACTATATTGATTCTGTCCCGTTTTAAAGGCAGGCACGGATCAGAGCCTCGCACAAAGCTCATAAAAGATACAGAAGTTGAATGCTAATAGCCCAGCCTGTCTCACTAACAAACTGCTGCAGTTGCCAGAGAGGTAGAATGTACAAGCTTAGTCACAAGCACTCATTTTTAAAGCAGCTCTTATGGCGCATCTAGGTTCAGATGATTCTTTGCCCCAAGTAAAGATTACTTTTACTGAAACTCAACTGGGAAAAGCTGTTCTCAGTGAAAGAGTAATGCCCCATAACTGTAGACTGAAGGCCTGGATCAGTTAGGAACTCCAAAGAAACTATGATTTATTTTGTTGGGTTTTTTTTCTTTCTGGTGAAGCATTACAGAGAATTAATATAAGTATTTTTGATCTGATGTTGTGAGTTATTCAATTATTCAGCTATTGAAGTCACCAGCACTGGTAACACAGACTAAAAACTGCCTAATTCTCTGGGCAATAAGAGACATCTCACAAGATTTGGCCCTCAGACTCCCCATACTTCTAGGCATGTTTCTGTTAACCTTATTTAGTCTTGATATAAAGACATTGACAAGCACTTATTTTCAGAACACTGTATTTTCTATTTGATCCATCTAACAACCCTATTAGCACAACATTGCCTCAAATACCTTATTATTATAAGCATTCTTCTTTCAACACACGTATGAAGAAAGGAATGGTGTACTACACAACCTTCTTTTTATGGATGATGGTAGTGGCTCCTGGACTCCAGGTGGGGTACATGGCATTAACTTGATGAGTAATTATACAAAGTGGAAAGCACACACCAATTCTTTCCATAGGAATTTGGACTATGTTGATTTTTTGGCAGTGGAATGAGACTATTTCTGGTAGGCTTATTGAAAAGATTCCAGGAAATTAGTTTCATTTTAGTGACGAGGTCTGTTAATGAAATACAGTGGATTTCACTTTGGTTAGCTATCTTGTATGTGAATACCAAATGGGAAAGCTCATCAGGAGGTGCCCAGTTTACACCACGCTTAGCTAGCAGAGCTAGCTTTCCACAGGCAAGCTGTCTGTCTGTCTGTCTCCATGTAATTAGGGCCTTTCTCCTTCAAAAGCTGCCAGGTTCTATTTACATCTTCTGTTTTTGTCATGACATTGAACAAGAATATCTTCCTGGGCCCAGAGGTCAGGACATGGGGATAGCTGTTTATATAAAACACAGAGTAGTGGCCCTACAGGGTCTGCTTTCTCTCCTGTTTGACCTCAGTAAAGTTGCAGTTCTATCACAACCCTGCCTACTGTTAGACAACTTACAAGGGGATTCTCCTCACTCCTCCACTTTATTCTAGTTTTTTATGGCAGGTCTTTCTGAAACAGGGCTTTCTGTCCTCTGTGCTTTTACACTGGAAATCTGTCTGCAAGGATGGGCGTAAACCAAAAGTGTACTATTGAGAATATTCACAACTGTAATCATAATAACATTACCTTGGGGTCTTCATTTCACCATTGGACTTCTCTTTCTGACATGTGTTTTTTATAATTTTGTAGAATGAAGAAGTCAATTTAGGCTGCTTATATCACTTCATACTCTTGGAAAGACTGCCCTGTAATTTACAGTGAGCTGTGTTTAGCTTTGCCTGAGTGTTAGTCCTTAAAACATTAAAATAGTTTGCTTGAGGTTATGTTTCATTCTGGAAGAGTTTCTACTAAACCTTTAATTGAAATTAAAAGCAGACTAGGAGGTATCTTGCACATCAGTGGGTTTATTTCAGGATATGGTTACAATTGCTAATACTGTTATGTTTAAACTATTGCCAAATGAAGAATGAAATGGTGTATGAGAAGGAAAAATGTTGATTACTTACTGTAAGAAGAAACAATGCAACCAAGAGCCAGTCACGTATCTAGCCAGAATAAATAAATAAATAAGCCCAATTTAAAATTCCACCCGCATCCCAAAGACTTACTCCCAGGAAGGCATCCTGGGAAAAAAGTGTCCTCTATATATATAAGGAAGTAAAACACCACCATTTTCATTAAAAAAAAATGTTTTGGTGAATACCTTGAGGTTTTCATATAGCAGTTTTTAGTATTTGCTTTTATAGTAGTCTACTCCAGAATGAAATATGTTTTGCTTACCATGCTGTGGGACATAGCATTATTTTCCTTTTCTCACAAGCCAGTAACTAAGACTTACTAAAAGCAATATTATAGTGATAGCATTTTCAGAGCTCTGTGGAAGACTTAACTATAGTACCTCACTTCTAGGAAGACCTCCTGATCTTTAAGACAAGCAGCCTAAAAGCTGAAGGGGGAGGAAAAAAAAGGGGGGGGGAAAGTTCTATTTAACTCTTCCCTATTCACAGACTTCAGTGCACCAGGAAGTCTGTGTAAGTACTACACAATATTGCAGTCCAGTGTACCCAAGCTACCTGGAAGCTGGATTCACGAGAAGCTCTTGGGTATTGCAGGAAGAACTTTTAGTGTATGGAAAATTTTAGTGCACTTTCTAGTCCAGGGTTGGCCCAGGCTCATCCCAAGGGACAATCAATCACCTCAAACAAAACCTATGGAGGTCAGCATGCTGCATACTTGTGAGTCTGCAGGTGAAAGAGCTGAGGAGCATTGTTTCTAGAATATGTTGTCTGCTGGGAAGCAATGTCTTCTATCTGAAATCCTGATCTGAAGACATCCAAATCAGTCAGTTTCCTTCACTTTGTCTCTTTTTCAAATTTCACTCCACTGCCAAGATGTAATAGCCAGCTGTAGGCTGCTTATGTGGGAGATTTCAGTTCTCCTCTCACTGTCTGATTCAGATAGATTACCTGACCTTCCATTTTCCATGTCCTCCTGCAGCACATCAGGGCTGATGATTCCCTCTGAACTCATTATTTTGCAACTCTCTTTGGAGAGGAATGCTAATGCTGGTGCTTGTCATCTTATTCTGTAGCTATAATGATCCAGATCTTTATCAAGGTCAGCTGTGAAGAAATGTGACATCGTAGCAGGGTGCTGGTGGGAGGGCAGGGGTCCAGAGAGGTTTAGGTTTGTGTGTCAGCATGAATGTGATGTGAGGTGGTTTTGAATAGAAAGCAGCAGTGGTAGCCTGCTGTTGGCTGCCCGCCTGCTGCAGGGTGACAATAGTATTTCCCTACCTCAGAGAGATCCACGTCCTGTGATGGGCACTTCAGGGAAAGTACTCATCTTCTCTTGATTTTTGCATAAAGTCATGCAGGTTTTTACCTAAATAATAACAAAATAACTCTTCTCAGAAGCTGGTATTAAAGCACTGCAAGAAAACATTTTTAGCCCCATTTCAGTGATGGTGAGACCTATGTCTGGAGAGGTAAAGGGTGTGAGGTGACCCAGCCAGCTCCTGGGCAAGTTAGCTCTGAAAAAAGCTTAGGTTTCTTGAGCTGCATCCCATGACTAAACTCTTAAAATGTGAACTAATGCAGCGGGATTTAGCCTGTAATAAAGCACTTGATCTCACATGCTATGTCCTGATCTCAGGCAGTGGGAACATAGCTGAGTCTCGTTATTTCCTTGTAATGTTTCTTTCAGCATTCAAGCTGAGCACTGCACTGAATGGAACCTGATGAAGACTTCTGTCTTTTACGCGTGCTACAATGCAAAGTCTCCCAATTTCCTAAAATGGAGGGATTCAGTTGCATGGAAACCACTTGTGCAGCTCATTGAGGTGTGTGGTGTATCACTCATAGTTTGGTTATCTATTCTGTATCAGCAACTCAGGCCGGATTCTTTCCTTGTTGCTTTCAAGGAAAGTTTTAATTCCAGTATGTTATTAGATGCTGTATTCCTGTACAGACTGGAGGAGGAAATATCACACAGCATGGAACTGGCTTGTGGAAAGAGAAAAGAATGACAAAGTATATTGGCTATTGCAGATAAAATGTCAGACAAAATCCAGGGGAGGTTTGAGGAGCAGGACTACCTACTCCAGAGCATTGTCTGAAACACACTCAGCAAGTGTGACCAGTCAGAGGATCACAGAGTGGGTAAGCCTGGAGAGGATCACAGTGGATCATCTGACCCAACGTCCCTGCTTGAGAAGGGTCATCCTAATGGCACAGAATGCCATTAAATAGCACAGAAATTCTCTACTGAATGGAGGTGCATATCAGGGGCATATTGATCAGCAAATACCTTGCAACTGGAACTGAAGAAATAGGAGAGATCAGTGAAGCCATTGCAAGTCAGTGTTCATAGATAATCTGCTACTGTATGCATAATGCCATCCACTGAGGTGCACATAGGAAAACATGAAATATTAAAAGTGAAATGTGCACTTAGCACATATCTACTGATATGTTTATGAGAAAAACTGGTGTTACCAAACACAGGAAAATATCCTCTGTGCAATATCCACTCAGTGACCCAAAGGCCGGGCTCTCAGCCAAGATCCTGAACAAAAGTAATGTGTTAAGATGCACGTACTGTTGATTGGAGCCAAAAGCTGCAGCTTCTTTGGAGGACTGCATGCCTGCACAGGCTATGTGGCATGAGGGCAGGTATCTGTCATGTCAGTAAAATGTGACAAGTAACTCTGTGTCCTCTCAAATACCTAAACACACCAGAAGAGTTTGATCTTGAAAATGTGCAAGTCTGCAACAATTATTTGTCCCTTCACTGGATGTCTGATGGACACAACTCACCAAGACCCAGTTTTCTAAGCTCTGGTAAAGGTTTTTACCTGTACCAGTACACCTCACTAAGCATTTTTCAAACTATTTCACTGATGGGATTCACCTGGAATTAAACAACACTCTGTGTTTAAATTGAGTCTTTCAGGCTTTCAGGGCGAAAGTAATTTTAATCAGTGTTGCAAGAAGAAAGAGAAGAGGAAAGGGGGAAGGGGAAGGGGAAGGGGAAGGAAAAAGAGTTCATCTGAAATGATCCACTGGCATAGTGCTGTAAGTAGAGTAGTGAACCTAAGCATTGCCGATGAAGTAAAAAGTTCAGTGGGAAGTTTATGGCTTCCTATTTCAGTCTGATAGTTGCCTAAAGCTGCCATGTGAGTATTGCTTCCTGTGTGACTCCATCTCTTTACTGACAGTTATTCTTAGCTGTTCTTAGGCTTCAGAGGTTCCCTTTTCTTATATTTGGTAGCAAAAGGTGAATTTAGATCTGCAAAATCTCTTTTTATTAACAATCTATGTTCAGAGAAAGTAATGCAATGTCAGATTTCTTTAAGTGCTTAGAAAAGATTTTTGTAGTCTGAAAAGCAGATTTGTGGTGTGAAAGAGTTGTCTGACAGTAAGTTCATACTTTTATGGTATTTTGAAAAAACCTTGAAAACATAACCACAAAAATGAGTAACATTAAAACTGGATACAAAGTGCTCAGTGTAAAGCTTTTTCTCAGATTGATTGGAACAAAATTAGACATGCATCAATTTAGAGCATAAAGGTCTAAAGTGTGTTTCAAATATCTGAATCTGTTTTTAGATTTCTTCTGCATAATAAATAGAGGAAAGAAACATACTTCCAAACTGTGTGTTAAGGTCTGGATCATATTCATAAAATGATATTTTTCCAGTG
This sequence comes from Rhipidura dahli, assembly GCA_013399225.1. Classification (NCBI taxonomy): domain Eukaryota; kingdom Metazoa; phylum Chordata; class Aves; order Passeriformes; family Rhipiduridae; genus Rhipidura; species Rhipidura dahli. The sequence goes on from VXAC01001431.1 coordinate 140,075, forward strand.
TTTTAAGTAATACCCAGGAAACCTGATTAACCTTGTTTTCTGTGCTTATTGTCCCCATAATATTTACAGCTCCATTTGATTTTAGAGGCAAAGGACAAGCTGGTAATAACACAGTCCTCTCCAACGTATTTCAAATAATTTTAGCAGCGTTTTGGAATAAACTCAAAGCTCCCTCTGAGGTATGTGCCTGAACCTGGGTCTGCAGCAAGGCAGACATGCCCTGAGTCAGGAGGCAGCTCCTGGCTCCCTGCCTTCCCTTGCCATGGGCCCAGGACACTGCCACCACTCCCATGAGGTGCAAGTGCTCATGGCTGCCATGGCTGGGCTTGCCAGTCTATTGCACTCACACTGCACTAATCCTTGTCCCACTGAACCTCTGCTCCCACACTTTGCTGATAGTTTGCATAGTCATCACCTCCTGGGCCAGCCAAGCAGCGGTGAGACTCAGTGCTGGCTGCAGCGGTGCTCCCTGCCCCTGTGATTAGTCATAGGCAAGTCAGGAGGCACTTGGGAGGCATTTGGGAGGGGTCATACAGCAGTGGTGTCTCTCTGGTAGACAGTTTCTCTTTTACTAGACCTTGTCAGGTGCCCCTGAGAAATTGTTTTTTTGTCTTTTTCTTTTTAACTACAGGAAAGACTGGATAATGCCTTGTAATGTGAAGGTTTCTCTGCTGTCATCTCTGAATGTCAAGTACAATTAGAAGCTTGCAGAAGCAGTACAAAAGCTAATCCATTTTGAGGACTCTTGAGCACTTGACCTCCTTTTATCTTGGGGCAGTGAGCTTCACAGATTAATGAAGTGTTTCTAGACTGTTGGTCTTCAGCATCACTGGGTTTCAGCTTCCCTGAATACAGATCACCAGGACCACCTTGTTCATGGTGCAAAGACCCTTCCTGAGTGAGCGTGGCCCAGCTGCAAGGCAGCACCAAGGGGCTTGTAGGCCAAGGTCACTGTGAGTTGTGGAATCAGCCTGACCTGGGTAAAAGGCTACTATTGTTCAAAAAATTTTACTCAATAGCATTTGGGCCCAATTTTGCATTGGCACAAGTTAGACGAACAGTCTAGAGAGAATTAGAAATCTATACATTCAAGGCCACATTTCATTCACCTCTATATGAATTCTGACTTGGCTGTCATACAGTAGCAGCCTCAAGTTACTCCATTTATACCCCATAAAATGCAAGAAATGCAAAGCAAATCACTAACCCCAGTGAAAAACAACCACTCCCTAAAATCATTAATCTCTGAGCCTAATCACCCCTTGTATGACTGAAGCCTCCCCAGAAGACCAGACTAATAAATGGGCTGATTGTACCATGCCTGAAGGTCAGAAATTTGGGGGTATTTCTGAACACAGGGGAGGAGGAAAAAATTTCAAAGAAAGACAAGAAGACCTTGCATTGTGTGCAGACTCCCAAAAATCCTCCTTCACCTGAAGATGTGTAAGTCCCAGCCCTTCCCCTTTCCCTTTAGCTGGTTGTTAGCAACTCTGGAATCTCTGTCTCCATGGGCTGGCAGCTGAGGTTTTCCTTGGGATTGCTTTGCCTTTGCAGCAGTAGTTGGGTTGTTATCAGACCCCGCAGTGTTTTGGGCTATGCTTGGGCCAGCCCAGAAATTAGTCTGGCAGAAGCCTTTTGCATTTTCTGTTGTGTGTAACCAAGTGTTTGCTTTTTGCTGTTTGAGCACCTTTAGGCTGAGGGAGGTTGGTTACAGGAAGTGGTGATCAAGTTTGAACAAATCCAAGCATCTGATATTTTCCACCTGGGAGTTATTAACGAATAACTACCATATACCAGTAATATCGAAATCACAAATCAGTTGAAGAAAACAGTAAAAGATTCAATTTTAAAATTACTATTATTTTTGATGTTTTCTGAATTGTCTAAATTAATCTTTAAGTGCTGTAAATGATAAACACATTGTTCCTGTGTAAGGTAGTACGTTCAAGGCCCAGTGGATCTGCTGTTTTGTTCCAAAAGGGAATACTGTACATCTCAGGTCTACCCAAAAGCAGTTCTGGAGGTTTGTTCAAAACTACTTGCCCTCAGAAGTTCTGGGAAGCTGCTTTAACCAAGGAGTCGAGCGTAACGGACTAAAGCACGGACTGGCTTCTTTTGAGGAACATTCAAGCACTTGGCAGCTTGAGGTGTCTATAGCAGGTGCTAGATTTGCTATAAGTGGGCAATTTATAAACAGAGTTGACAACTGGGAAAACAGAGTGTCGGGAGCACAGCATTCCTGAGCTGATGGTGCCTTGCTCCTCGGATGCTGCCCAGCGCACGGCTCGGAGCAGCAGCCGCTTTAGCGGGGCTGGTTGCTCGCAGGCAGAGCCCTGCTGTGTCAGGCTGTGTGGCAGTACTCACAGGTAGCTCCAGAGACCAGTGCAAATCAGCTTCTGCTCCTTCGTCCTTCCTTTAATCAAGAGTACATGGCGGCTAATTCTTGGTTAAATGGTCATTACTGCCGGCATTTTGTAAAGAGAGAGAAGCCAATGAGGTTTTACTCAGGCTTGCTTTTAAATGTTATTTAAGGTTTTGCTCTTTTCTGCATGAGCAGCTTGGCTCACCATATGTTTGGACTCACATGTTTTTGGAGCTTATTATTTGCCTTCACTGAACATTTTCAAGTTAGAAATGTAGAGCTTCCTCCAAAGAGACAGGGTTTGAGGGTTTACCATTGTAGATCTGGCTGTAAGGGAGGCACTGGTGCTGCAGAGCGTCTGGCTGGGAGGCCCCCCATTCCACTAAACTTCACTCTTCATGGATTGGATGATCTGTGCTTTCAGTAGGCTTTCTGAGGTCAGACAGGAACAGAAGTACCTCGTGACTCCTTCACAGGTTTTTATTTGCTTCCTTCAAGCTAAAACAAGCCAAGGAACAGAAGAGAAAAGGGAAAAAAACCTTAACTCTTTCCCCACGTTTCGAGCAAGCATCCAATTTCTCTGGAGAAGGACCACTGGTGTTCCAGGCCTTCAGCTCCTTCCCTCAAAACACAGGTAGCATTGCATGTGCTCTCACTTCTTGTGGTGGCTGCAAATTCACAATTTCATTACTCTGCCCAGGAGAACATCTGCTTCTGCTTTGCAAGCAGTTCTTCTCCATTCTCCCCTTCACTTCCACATTCTTCATGAGGTCAGATACACAGAGATATGATCCTTTTTTATTTACTTTTTTTCCACTCTCCTACCCTATCATTCTGCAACAAATGGGCTGCATCTTAACACTCACAAAATTATTTTTCCTTTCTTAGCCTGAAATGGGTCTCTGGTCTCTATAACAGTATAGCAACTCACTCAGCAAGGCTTCCTTTCAGGGCATTGGAGACAGGTTTGAATCCCCGCTCCATCAGATTGCCACTAGGAATTTATTCAAGGGACATTTTCTCCTGCTACCACTGTTTCACACCATATAAGTAAGTAAATGTTCACTGGACTAGAAAGATGGGTTTTGCTCTGGGCAGTAAATCACTCAAAGCAGGAGGCTTTTCCCTCTCCAGGTGAATTGAAGCTCTGAGTATGAGCCTATCTGTGATTCTATGGCGGGGCTGTGCTCTCTTTGCCATCCTTCTTTAGAAGGATGTTCCTGGCATCCCAGGAGCCAAGGAACATTGATTAATGCAGCTCATGCTTTCACCAGGTCTGCTGCTATTTTCGATCTCAGCAAAGGCACATTTTCAGCAAGTAACTGTTCCAATACATGGCTGCTAAGCAGTTAGAGAAGTGCTATCCAGGACACTGATGAGCTCTGACAGGCACTGTTTCAGAAAGAGTGATGGCAGGTTTTAATGACAGAAATCTGGATGGGTAGTACTCGTAGTGTGACTGCTATTTATAGCCCTAAACCAGTAAAGCCTTTAAACATAGCAATAACCCATGACTGAGTGGGATTATTTACTCGCTTTCAGTTCTGAATATCTCCAAGCACTTTGGTAGATCAAGGCTGTGGGGAACATGCTGTGAGCAAGCGCAAAAATGTAAACACTGTGAGATATAGATATATCTCTCCTAATCATCCATTGATGTTATGCTGTATATAACTGTATACAACAAGTTATAATCTGAATACACCTGCAGCAGTGTAGCTGTGATGTTAAGCATGTGCTTAAACATTTGGATAACTTTTGCTAACAGGTGATGTTAAGCATATGCCTAATTCCAGATATTTGGGTAACATTTGCTAACATCAGTTGCTCTTTCTGCATTTTTGCGACTTATTTTTTTGTATATCTACTAGAGGTACCAGGAGATAATTTTAAAATGTGCTTAAATTCAGTCTCATCCTGTAGAGCTTTTCAGCAGGCCCAATAATTTTTCCAGCTGGGTTATTTTCCAAAATTGACAAGTTCCACTAAACAAGGAAAATGCCTGTGTATTTCATAGATACTGGTAAACACTTGTTGATTTTTTAGTGGTCTGATGCCACATCAGTATTTCAGTTTCCCTGGCATTTTAAGGAGGCCTCAAGACAGTTATATCCAACCCATAAAGGGCTGCATCTCATATTGTCAGATAAAGAAACACTGGCTGTAAAATTACAGTTCAAGGTTTTTTTAGTAAAAGTATGATCAGGACACATGATTTTGTTATTTCATGTGTAAAGACCTATGTATGTATTTTGTCTGTCTTGCATGTAAAATAAATATAAATAGATGTGGGACCTTTTCAAGGAACTATTTATCAAACTTGGAAATAATTGTTAATCAATCAGAGGAAAAACATAAATGGGAAACTGAGATTAAAACTAGATATTTACTTATAAATATATGTAGCTTAAAAACAGCAGCCTATAATCAGAAACAATGTTTACAATGGCTAAAAAACAGCTTTACCAAAGTAAAGGGCAAGACATTAAAAAAAAAGCAAAATAAAAAAAAACATGGAAACTTGAAAAAAGTTAGTATGAAGAGGAAGCCAGATGAAGTAAAAGACTAATAAAGGAAAGAAAGGAATACAACAAATAACCTAATGCATGTAGCAGCAGATATTAAAGAGAAAAAGTAACTCATAAGATTGTGGGTTGAAACAGATGACAATGAGAGAATATTACAGCTGGTCTGTAGATTTTTTTTTTAAATTATTCTTAACAATGAACCTATTAATTGGAAAAATATGAAAGGATAATGAAAAACAGAAGCTATTAGAAAGTAATTAATAAATCATTAAATCAAGATAACTTGTATCTGAACATTAAAATAAAAAGCTTATGGGTCAACAATGGTTATATTTAATACCCTCTAGAGCCCTAGAAAACTTCCGGACAACTGGGAGGTATCTATTTTGGAACTAATACTTCCAAGGAGAAACCAATTAAATAAGCCTAGAACTCATCCTGATCTTGATGTCAGAAAAATAATATTGATGTAGTTCTCAATTAGCAGAAAATCAGAGGGTTGGTTCAAAAAAAACCTCAAGGAAAAAACATCACACATGCTTTCCCTCTCTCTTATTTGGTACTTTGACAATGGTGTCTGGACCCCTCTGTTCCCTCCTGGTCTTTTCAAGGCAGGAAAGAAACTGGTGTGGGATGTTCAGGCCCTGAGCCTTGGTGATGGTGAGGGGCTGGGGAAGGAACTGCTGCTGGTCAGGGGGGTGGTGACACCCTGGAGCAGGTTGCCCAGAGAGATTGTGGATACTTCATCCCTGGAAGTGTCAAGGCTAGGCTGGATGGGATTCTGAGCAACCTGGTCTAGAGGAAGGTGTCCCTGATCATGATAGAGCATTTGGAGTCGGTGAATCTTTGAGGTCTCTTCCAACCCTAATCACTTTATGAGTCTATGAGTGTTCTTAGTAGAAATGTTCACATAAAAGACACTTAATTTGGTTCTAGATCATATTTGTATCTAAACTTTGATAGCTCATTAATGCATTAAATAGATTAATATGCCAGAAATGTAATTCCATGTGAGTGTATACAAGCTGAATTTACTTACAATGCAGCCTGTGCATTTTTATGATTTGATCAGTGGCTTGAAAAATTGTAATACTGTTGCAAACACAATTTACAATCCACATAAAGACTTAGAAGTGGAAGAGGGATGGGCTGTAGATACACAGTGCTCTGGAGGTCTCCTTGGGGTTGGCAACGGACTAGCAATGTGCAGTGCAGAAATGCCAGCTCTAAGATCGTGCTCTGGGCTCAAATGCAAACTAGGCATATGGACAGGAAAGCACACACTAGAAAAAAAGGGCTAAAAAGTGTGGTAGATAATCAGGTACAACACAAGAGGACATGTGAGATCTTTATTACAGGCTGAAGGCCTCGGGGCTACAGCAAAATCTGCCTCCTCCCTGGGGAGTGAGGCCTCCCTGTCCTTGTCCAGCACATGGTAACCAATCCCTTCACCGTGTAGAGAGGAAGATATTGTCTACAGCCACTCACGAGGGCTTGGAAAAGTCACAAGAAGAGGTACCACACTGTCATCTGCTATCACCAGGCAGGCTGCCTCTGTCCGTATTTGGAACACATGCCTCTCTTTTTGGAGTGTTTGGGAAGCCCATACAGTCTATGTGATGCTGAAGCAGTGAAGCTGGCACAGAAAGAAAGCCCACGTGGCTCCGAATCAACAGCTAGAAGCCTTAGGCTTTCTTGCCTCAGCAGATGCAGCTGTTTGAGCATGCCCAAACTCTGCTGTGGATGAGACAGCTCAGAGCATGTCTCCATGAGAGTGTTCCTCCCCTGGGAAGAAAACAGGGATCCACGTCTTGGGAAGACCCTGGAAGAAGCTGAGGTGAAAGCTGAAGAAAAATTGATTAGATAATAGTTGTGCAGCCCAGACTTTACCAAGGTGGATTTGTACAGCTACATGGCTGGTGATGGTTATATGTGTGGACTGCTGTTTGTACAACGCTCTTTGGAAATAATGATGTATTTTGAACAGATATTTCCTATCACAGGTCTGAACAAGCCCAGGGAATATAACCACCTAAGAGTTTGAAGCTGCCATGCATCGAGTCAGAAATCAGGTTGTGTTTGATGCGCATTTGGTACATCTTGTCACCCTGCTCCTCAAACCACCACCCACACCCTTTCTCTCTATGGGCTGAAGAAGTGGTGTGTTTACTGGCAGTACTCAAGCTGTGTGCACTGCATTCTGCACGCTGCACATGCAAATGGGACATGGCCATAGGGCTCTTGGCGGTACGCCACCGAGGTCCTCCAGCTGCCCAGATGATACCCCAGCATCCTAAACCATGCTGCATCCTGCTGGGCCACCAGAACTTGAAGGGCAGGCTTTGTTTTAGGGTTTTGCCTTGTGAATAGTAATTTGTTCTGTGGTGACTTCCCAGCTGTTTCCCAAGGGGCTGGCATGTGACAACATGGTGTCTCCAGTCAGTCTGAGGTCTCCCAAACCTCCAGCCATGACAAGGGAATATTTATATCTCACATGTACAGCACGCCAACATTTTCTATCTTGGCTCTTTTTCACACTCAAAAGTGCTCAGTATGCACTGATTCTTTCCAGGGGGAGGGCAATAGGAACCGACGTGAAGTCAGTCGGATGTCCTTTCATGTCAAGCATCGTGCCTCTGAGAGAGGCTAGGGGCGAGTACTGCAAAGGAGGAAGCAAGAAACCTTGCAAATGTAAAACACATTCACTACCCCTTTACTTGTATTCTTAGCTGATGATCTGTATCATGAAGCTTGGTAGATTGCCTCTTTTCATATGTTTGTTCCCAGATAAGTCAGAAATACTAAATTCCTTCTAGCTCTGAAGTGCAACAATACTATGTGTTTCACAGGATAACACGAAGGAAAAGGACAATTTCCTACATTTAAAATTGGTTTCCCTTCCACTTCTTAGGTTTGACTTCCACTGTAAAAGGTGTTAGCCAGCAGCTATTTATACATATTTGCAGATTCTTGCCCTTAAATTATCACTCTGTAGTCATTCACATATGTCTCATATGACTTAAACTCCCACTTTGAAGATTTATTTTCATTTCAATATAGTGTCCCTTCTCTCTAACTAATATTTCTGATTGAATTGATATTAATTTAAATGTTGTTTCAGTGTATCCATTATTGTATTATGCACATTGTGCTCATGATTATACTACCTGCCATATAATCAAAATTTAAGGCAATATGAGACTATCCAAGATCAAATACTCCCTCCTGTTAACATTTATCAAAATAATTTGTTGATTCCAAATACCTGTTTCAAAATAGTAGTTAATAAATAAAATACTTTTTAATAAGATTTCCATGTGCAGCTATGGAAGTGTCACCACAGGAAATATTTCAGTAAATTCTCCCAGTGTGTACAGCAACATAAAAATGTGCCTTATTTCCCCTCCCATTCCTGAAATTCATCTCTGAAACTGAACTTCACCAAAGCGTTAGTTCACTGAATGAAGAATAGGACACTTCTGTATAGATTCACAAGGCAGTTTCTGTGGAGGGAGACAACACCCTTCCTTCAAGTGGTACTATTAAAGCTCATTAAACTTTAAGCAGTATAATGGGACTTATTATGAAGAAACATAGAATCATGGGTTGGAGTTGGAAGGGACCTTAAAGATCATGTAGTTCCATCCCCCTGCCATGAGAAGGGACACTTTCCACTAGACCAGGTTGCTCCAGAAGTTAAAGCAAATATTCAATTTCTCCTCCTTGGACTTTTCAGACATTGTGTTCTGGACTGTTTTTAATAAGGAGCTGCTACTGGGCCTAAGTTACCTCTGCAGCATGGTCAGAAATGACACAGTCGGAATTAAACATGTTGTGTTCCAATATTCCATTGGGACTATACCAGTGTACCCTTCACAAAGGGTGTAAAAGGATGGAGAATAAGATTTTCAGTCTGTGTTTTAAATGTGATACATGAGAAATGACCTATTGGAATGGGAAGCTTTCCCATACTCCACTACTGGACTCAAATATTAGTAATTAGTTTTATCAAATAATGGGCCAAGTTGCCTTCTCTTCAGTTATTGGCACAGCCATGTGCACCAGACATGCCAAAAATTAAAGGTTTGCTAAACATCTCAATACAGAGGACACTTCACAGTAGTAACAGGGTTTCACACAACAGATCCATCTCGTATACAGGCTGTTCCTAAGAAGGACTTCTAACTCACTAGTTAGAGCAACCTGGACTATGAATTTCTGCCTTGATGACCACACTGATGAGTGAAGAGGAACAAATGTAAAGCAGGACAAACTGAAATGCAATTATTCAGTTTTCCTGAAAAAAAAATAACCAAAAAATAATTTTTTCCTTTTTATCTGATGTGTTTCATTTTGTTTCAAGATGCATATTTATTCACTGATCTTCTCTTTAATGTTGAGGTCTATTTGAAAAGCCTTTACTAAATAAAGAGTGGAAAATCAAAGCTTCTATGATTTGAAAAAATGAACACTACTTTTTCAGAATGAACTATGGCAATTCAAAATCTTCAGAACATTTTAACTTCTTTAATAATTGCCTTCTGTTTTCTAAACAAAGGTGATAGGTGAACCCAGTCAAAATTTGCAAATTGTTTCTTCCTGTTACTAACACTTTCAGTGAATTTGCTGTTAACAGGAACCATTTCACTCTCTCATTCTCCCAACATTTGAAGCAATTTTTGAAGGCTTTCATCTTTCACCCAATTACATGCTTATGTATACTTTCCCTCCTAGCCTCCTAAGTTCCTGAATTCTTCCTTACATAGCCTGCAAAATATTCACTTCCTTTTGAGAACATGGAAGCCTTAATCACTGCGGGTTGCTCAATAAAGACCTCCAGGAAAAGCCTTATTTCGCCTGAAGGACCCACAGCTCTTAGGCAACACTGTCAGGTCTCCAGGCTTGGCAAGGCTCCCGGTGTGCCTCCCCAAAACGCACGCCAGGGAGCTGTGCCGCGTGGAGCCACCGGCACCTCGGCTGACCCGCGCTCGCACTGGTGCCACGTGAGCCAAGCAGAGGGTGCAGCTGTGGCCAGGCAAGGGAAATGAGGGTCAGCAGCACACAGAGCAGAGAACTTGGTGACTAGCAAACAGGGATGACCTGATTGTGTTGGTGAAATCTCCAGAAGCATGGATGAAAAAAGATCACTCCTATTAACCCTATGAACTACATTTCATTTTAATGCAAAATCTGACACATCAATAAAGCATAGAGCTAGCTGACAAAGGGGCATAATTTCTAGAGTAGCTCCAGTTGTATATCTGGTGACTATATGCTTCAACAGTCACCTCAGAGAAGAAGCTATGTTGCTATCTACATATTTAGAATTATTCATTTGAGGATATATAAGTCCTCGGGAGTAAGGTAGTCTGTGCAACAAATTGAGGCACTCTATTCTAGAAAAGTCAGAGCACTTCATGGCCTAATTAATCTAAAATTTTTGGGCCCTTTGAATATCTAAATAGTGACCTGTGAATATTCTTAGTGACTCCACATCACTCACTGACTACATAACCTCAGCTCTCGGGGGAGTTTCATCCCTTGAATCATGTGGCTGTAGCCCTGGTGAGGAAGGTCTCCAGCAGCAATCTCATGCTGTGGATGACTAGGTACCTGCTGGAGATGTCGACCACAGGATGAGAGAAATTGCTGTCTTTCAATTTCAGGTCCATGTAGCACACATCTCTCTGAACCTCTGAAAGGCAAATATATGAGCTGATGTCAGCAGCACACACGCATGCTCACAGCAAGGCAGTCCAGGCGGCATCGTGTTTATGAAAGATATTTGTTTAAGAACTGCTGACAGGTTTTTTTTCAATAACAACTTCAGTGCTTGGTTTGGCAGCCAACCCTCCTTTCAGTCCTGGCCTCAGACTCGGCAGTCTTTCCCACCTTAGCAGCTGAGCCCAGGGAGAAGGGGCAGGCAGCCCTGTGCTGTGCCCACTGCCGGCAGCACCTGGGCCGTGGCAAGCCCTACAGCCCCAGCTGCCAGCATGGACTCCTTCCCAGGCCTTATTTGGAGATAACACACACCAACCTTGCGCAACTCACTTTTTCTTGAAACAAGGAATAAACGGTGCTGGCACAGAGAGGTGGCTGCTGGGTGAGAGCCTAACACACCAGCATGCACCCAGGAGCACGTTTTGTCTCTGCACCCATCGGTGCAGCATTCTGCTGTGTACCAGAGCACTGGCCTCTGCTCTGTCCCCAGGATATGCAGGTTCAGCCCTTTTGCTGTGCTCACCCCTCACTGATTTCCTTTCAGCCCCTTCCTGTCTTGCTGATGATCTTGATTGGCTAAGTGCCTAGCAGGAGTGCTAGAATTTCTCAGGTGTGTCACTCACACTTGTTCCTTCTCCTGCATCTAGCTCCTCTCTTCACTTCTGCCTCTTCTGCTTTAAATCTTTTCCCACCTCAACCATCCTCAAACACCTTTCCTTTCTGTCTGCCTTTTAGATTGATTTCCTAGCCAGGATCTTAAAACACAGACACAGAAGCTTTGCATCACATCTATTGCTGTTGTTTCACCTCAACCTAAATGGCTGAGAGCAGAGCTCATAAGAGTGTATTTCTACAAATCTGCCCAGAGTGAAGTTACTCATTAATCCAGGCTGTTATTGGAGGTCTGGCAAATTTTCTTTGTCATAACTACTTTTCAGAACAGTGTGAAACAGAGTGGCACTGAAAGCCATTACTGTGAATAGCTCCCAGTCCCTCAGGCTGCACCCTCGAGCAGTTTGCTCTTCCAGTAGTCAGGGAGCAGCTAATCCCTGCAGGATTCACAGTGCTCATGGGTCTTCTCAGGCACAATGTGAAGGACAGAGACTTCCACGCAAGTCCTTCATCCTCAGATCAGTAAATCAAAATCCTTTCTACACCGGATCCTATTTCACAGTTCTGTTTCCTGAGTTTAGGAAACAGGAATTCATTCCAGAGGCTTACATTACCTTTGAGAAGAAGAACCCTTGCCCTATCACTTGGATAATAAGCATGGCCCTTTTCAGCATATTTAGTGGTTCTAATCTGTCTGTGAACAAGCACCAATATTTCAAAACAATATTTAGAGATTAAATTATCTCCAAGCAGCAGTGTCAGCATTAGGGAAACTGGGGAGGGAATTGCAGGGATAGTTCCTCTGTCTTAAGTTGTGTTCTCTGTGCAGTTGCATCTGAACTGCAAAAATAAAAATGTGAATCTCAAGTTTGTTTCTGAAATCAAACCATTTATTTGTTCTGCTTATAACTGAGAACAGTGCAACAGGATCTAAAATGAAATTATATTTCTCCACACCACTACAGGGTGCTTTCAGGCAAATGCCCTAACCCACAGTATGGAGTGAAGCCAGAAGCATCCCAGCATTTGAGTTGTTCAGGACAGGGGATCTGTACTAACAGACTAAGCAGAGCCAGACACAGATCTGAGTGGCAATTTGCATAATGTTTATCAATTAGCAGAGCCCTGACAAAGCATTGGCTCCTGAGAGCTCAGGCTGCAGCAGGTGAGGTGGAGGAACAGCTCAGAGTTAGCCCACGGCCGGCCACTTTCCCAGGGAACAACTTGAGGAAAGCAGGGTGAAGCAAAGAATGCATGCACGATGTGCCATGCTGAATGCCTTGAGGGCTAGAGAAACCATTTTCTTCACCAGCATAGATGTAGCCTCTCAGTTTGTCTTAGGTGTGTCCTGGTATGCATGAAAAATAATGCTCTCCGGGGAACTTAGGCATGGAGGCACTTAATTTCTGCATCCTAATGTGCTACAGGCAAGAAGATGGGTACCTAGATAGTGACACTAGCCAAGAGAGAGGTGCTACAGGGCATGCAAGATAGCACAGCTACTGTTGCCTAAGGATATTTCTGCCAGAAACTGTAAGTGCTTTTGGTATTTCAGGTGCCTCAACAGGTTAGACAGTTTGTTTTTTTTTTTTCAAACTGTTTTCTTGCAAAACAGTCACCTGAAACCAGTGCATGCAGCACTGGAGCTCTTCAGCACAATTTTGAGTCCAATTTGAGATCTTTGTTCAAGGAATTGATCCATTCATTTAGATGTAGCCAGAACTTCTGCTTGCAGCATGTGTCCCATGCAGTGCTGGCCTGGCATGTAGGCAGCTTGTCTCGCCTGGTGGCATTTACCTGGTACCTGTTTTGTTTTCCAAGGGGTGAAGGACTCCGCAGAACGGGTCTGCATGCTGCAGAAGCAGGCAGTAAGTGGGATTTCCCAAAGTGTTCATAGAAAGTGTGGCAGCAGCTGTGAGCCTCGGGGCCTGGTGCATCCTCTCTCTGTGTCAGTGTGAGTGTTTACAGGACAGAGCTTGCCGGGCATCCCTGCTGGCAGATTCATAAAGCAATTGCTGCTGCTGTGGCTTACACCACTTTGTTCTGTTGCTATGACTGGATTAGGCTCATCACTTTTCACAACAAAAAGTGATCTAAGTAAATCTCAGAAAACTTGTGAGTCATTATAATGACCTACTATTTTACCTGTAAGCAGACTTCTTCACTGCAGCTGATTTTTAACCTATATGTTTATTATGGTTCTTGGAGTCTGTTGAAAAATGTTGATAGGTTTGAGCATTGTCAACATCTACATCTAACTTTATGATGTGTAGTTGTTTTAAATACACTATAAGATGCAATTAATTATTTTGTTTAGGCAGTTTCCCCCCACATTTTTTTTCAAGAAACTTGAAACTAATAGTCATGTCTCAGTTAGGAGGAATGTGTAAAATCTCATTGAGTGAAAGTCAGAGGAATCTCTCATTATCTTAAGCAGAAATCAGCAGAAAAGGGGAGCCCTTTCTTGCAGACAGAAACAGAGATGGTGAAAAAGCCCCCACCTATGCTAACAGAAGTTCTTCCACTGCCTGAAGGGGGATTGAGATCAGCTACTAGATGAGAGATAACACAATTTTTAGTTTTAGGTTTTCTAACATCACTTTTCAAATAACAGCATGGATATGAATTTAAAGCATTCTCTATCTTCATGAAGAGCCCACACTGCTAAAAACCAAACAGGAAAACTTTCTTTGTTGATAGTGGCCTTGTGTGTTACTGCAGAGAACAGAGACCTCTATATATTCAGGCTGCAGCCAATTAGGCATGGGGAAAAGGAGGAGACACGATGGATTATCCAGAGAAAGCCAAAAGAAGTGAAGTTTATGTTTGTAAACAACTCATATATTAAATATTTAAATAATTTAAATATTTCAGCCTTGAGCCTGTAATGGACAGCATCTCTTACTTATGCAAAACTGTTTTATAGAAAATGCTTTGATATAATATGACACCATGTCAGAGCATATTAGTGGTTTCAAGAAAACTCCTTTTTCAGAGAAGCAAATTATCAGGTTTCTACTCCAGACACATGTCTATCCTACTCATGTCAGAGAAGTGTTGCAAGGTTAGAGTTGCCACGGAGCTTTACATTTGACACAGCAGTCTTGCATTCCCAGCTATCCAAATCCAAATGAGATTGTACAGCATGGGCCAAATCATTCACTGACTGTATTTCATATACCTCTGCCTTCCTCACCTCAAACTGGGAAAGTCTGTGCAGGGTTAAAACCTGTTCTGCCTCCTTGACATTGCTAATTCTCTTGTGGGATAGAGGAAACTGCAGTGTGTTAACACAAAGCAAGGTATGCATTTCAGTATGGACATGCACAAGCAATCAGGACTGTGATGAATGATCTGTGGAGATGTGTTGCCCAAGTTCAGCCTTTCTTTTAGATACTGGATAATATATCAGGTGCAATGAATGTTGCTCCTCTGGAAAAAGAACTCTTATAACAGTCAGGATAAAAGATATTGTTTTATGTAGCAGGTAAGGGGAGATAAGTAATCCTCTCTAAACAAACCACAACAATAATACAGCAGGTGGAAGAGGATAAGCAGAAATGGTTAAATGAAATCTTATTTAGCTGCATAATATTACAGAAATAACAGAGTTATGAATTATTTATTAAAAGAAGCAGAATCCCACAGATCCCTGGAGAGTTGTTGGTAATAAGTACAGTATTCTCTCCATGGCGATGCTCTGCTTCATTATTAATGGGCAGTCTCATGAATTAACCACCTCTGTTAGTGCACTCAGCACAACTGCCTTTAGGAAGTTATTTTGTTATTCACAGAATCCAAGAACAGCAAGACAGGAGGGAGCCTGGGAGATCACCTCCTCTCTCTGCCTGCCAGAGACCTCTCAACACTGTCAAACGTTCAAGTGTCTTCAGCAATGGCAGAAAAATTGGCTTAAAATGGCTGTGCTACACCATTGTGATTGACTGCCAAGTGGTTTTATGTTCCTCTACCTTGATTATACAGCTATAACAACTAAACCATCTGAAAAGGAGAGCAGGTTTGCAGGAAGCACAAGTAGCAAACCCAAAACCTTGCTATCATATACTGTGTCCAGGGCATATTGAGCTGCCAGCTCTTGTGGATGCCTCTAGGGAAATGCACGGATGCTCACTGCAGCAATAGGGCCAGAGGAGAAAACACACTGAAGAGAAGGGGTTTGGAACAGTCTAATGGTTAGTTTTGCTTAGGGCAGAATGTTTGTACCTACAGACTGGTCAGCTGTCTCCCTTGCATGTGGGATATGCTTGTACTAAAGACAAATTTTGCACATCCACAATTAGCAAACCACTTGAAAACATTGTTTTGCTGTTCCCCCAATCCTTCTGAGATCTTTGAACCTCAGCAGCATCCGAGGAAAAGTGCTTGCAGGGCAGAGGCAGTCCTTGAGATCAGACTTGGCATCCATGTGCTGCTTCAGCGCAGAACACCCCTGCGGTGTGGGGCGGCTCAGGCTACAGCCCGCACGGATTGCAGCAGTTCTACATGACAGGGGTGAAAAGCAGCGACTCCTCTGTCCCAGAGCTGTCCTTTCAAGGGCAGTCTCTAGCATGTCCTCTGCAGGGTGCTGACTTTTTTTGCAGTCACAGATCCAGCTGCAGTTTACCTTGTGGCTGAGAGTGAGCAGCCTGCAGAAAACGGGTTCCATAGGCTGGGATTGATTGCTCCAGGCGTTGGCTTGGGCAACTGCCTGCAAAAGAATAAGCTGATTTGAAAAGACATTATTGACTCAGCTGCAACATTCAGAAGGTCTTCAGCAGAGGCAGGGCGGCATTTAGTCTTAATATGGTATCCAAAAACAGCTTGCTCCGTTGCTTTCTCTAGGTGTGTCTTTCTTCTTTGTTACCAGGGAAGGTTTGGGGTAGATGAATATACATTGTCTAGCACTAGCTGCTCAGCATGGAAATGTGATGATTTTACTTTAGATGTTATAAGCTGCTCTGTTCCTACCACATTAAAGTTACAATGCCAGCACTTCTGTCAGACTGTTTATTTTTGGAAAAGACCCCAGTTCTCCAGTGCTTCACCAGCTGTTAGATCAGTGCACAACAGGAGTAATATTCTGACATTAAGATGTTTTACACAATGTCTAATGGGGAAAGGCAAGCAGGTGACTTTAGATGGATTTTAGAGCAGCTGCATGCAGCAGAAACCACAGCAGCACTACAAGGGGGAAAGGACTGTGCTAACAAACTGACTGCCTCTGCTGCCCCCAGCTCCAACCCTGCTGTGCTGTATCACCGTGGCTCTACAAAGCAAAGTGCACTCAGTGAGAGAAATAAGGCATCCACAGCTTAAGGAAATCAGGCAGGACTGGGAAGATTATCTTGGGCACCCATTTTTCATGATGTCAAGCATCACCTGCTACTGCTGATGCAGGGGTTTTATGCTCTTTGCACTCACACTGGGCCAGATAAGCATGAGTCCTGCTGAAGGCAGGCCAGAAGGGGAAGGAATTTTGCTCCCTGACCAGACCTGGCATCCAGCCTCGAGGTGATTGGGGCACCTAGTAGCCTCCTATCACACCCTCTAGGATACAGAACTAAAGGAGCCTTCGTCCCTTCAGGAAAGGGGGCTGCTTGCTGCAGTAACCTCTATAAAAATGGATGATGCTCTTATGGGAAGACTGTTTTGGGATGAGAGCTGTCATAGCTCCCAAATGGAATTTTTGCAAGGCAGATGTACCAGGCTGAGATCATGAGGCAAATGTATAAGAAGGGGAGGGGCTGCTGTTGTGCGATCAAGAGATGAGCTACAAGGTTTTGCTGTCAGGGAGCGCAGATGGAAGCCCAGTCACCTAAATGCCCCTAAAGATGAGATCAAAAAAGGTTAAAGACATATGTAGCTCTAAATGGGAACCAGCCAAAATCCAGGGACATGTTGTATTTAAAATTCACTGCAACACAGTTCCATTCATGAAAATTAGCTTAAAACATTCAGTGGCTGTGGAAGTACTGGTCACTTATGGTAGGAGAGATTTGTGATTAAGAGTAAAAACAGTAATGGATTATTTTAACTCTGTTTATTTCTGTGTTCAATTAAGATTAAAACATGATGAAAACAGAAGGAAAATAGTCCTTATTTTTAACATGGCAATAGGCTATAACTGAAAGAACTTTTATTCTGATGAGCAAATTAAGGACATATGAGGTGCATAATTTGATTTGTGCATAGTTTTGTTCATAATCAGCCAAAAAGTTGTAATCAGAGAGATGCCATCAATAATTTGACAATCTGTTGATGCCTACAGTGATCTGTACCTGAATACTCTCTATATAGAGTATCTTCAACCATAATTTTGATAAGGGAATAAAGGATGCATCTACAAAATCGGCTGAAGAAGATTGTCTGGTCTTTAGAGGACAGGATAAAAAAATAATAAAAAAAGAAAGAAGACCTTTCTAGACTGAAAATCGGGCTAACATTCAAAAAAATGGCATAATTTAATAAAGACAGCTGTGAAAGACTATGAAATAGAGATCTGTGTACAATGCAAAGTGAGTAGGCAGTGGTCCTGCTATAGAACATCAGGGTTATGGTGGAGGCAAGAGCAAAAGGTTGTGACAAAAATGGCAACAGTTATGCTGTTAAATATTATCAGGGCTACCATGTGAAAATCGTGGGAGGCAACTCTGTTGTATTTGCTTGAGTAAGGCTTTTCAACTAAAGGGAATTCTCTACACTTGGACTCAGCACTTAAAGTTATAAACAAATACAAAAAGTGTAAAGAAGTCGAGACACCAAAAAGAGAAAATGCAGCTTGTGAGGACCTGGATTTTTATGACTCAAAAAGAGAGTACTGGAAAGGGACACACTTTAGCTATAACTGGAACAAAATCCCAGAATAAACTGCTTGCCAAATTCAGTAAGAGTGGGATAAGATGTAATTTAGTTAACTAAAGGTCTGCATGGTTAGAAGGACAGCTTTTCTAACTCCAGAGGTAGTTGCTACAGTTGCTTAGGATCATTGTGGCAACCATATCTTCCCCATGGCTATGTCCCTGCTGATGTACAAATACTTTCTGGGATTCTGTGACTATGCCTTATATAGCTTTATGTCCTTATAGTTATACGGGAATGTAGAGCTTTCTAGCTCTACTTTTCCAACTGTTACTGCACAAAACCTCCTCTGCTATGTGATCTAAATCCTACTAGATCTTTTAATTAGAAAGTTTCCTTCCTGCATATATTACAACTACTTTTTTTTTTTTAATTTCAGTACTAACAATGATAATTTTTAGGATAAAGACAACACCTTTACCCGTTCCTCTAAACACTGCTCAAAAAGCTGAAGTTATTGTGGTCCTTATTCACAAAGCAGAGACACAGAAAGGTTATGGGATTGCTGGGTGTTTGTAAAGTACTCTGGTAGCAAAACCAGGCACATAACCCAGAAGACATGTCTCCCAGGCCTTTCCCTGGCTGCCAGACCACATTATTTATCCAATAAATTATGCTGATGAGGATGAAGTACCTAATTCACAGACGCAGATTTTTTTTTCTAGTAACATGGAGAAACCATAATTTTCTGAATGTAGAGGAAGTCCTAACTGGTGGCAGCCCAAGGTAAAATCCATTCCACAAATCTCTCACAGAATGAAGGTTAATACAACCTGAGAATCGAGGCCAAGATGTTAAAGTGTAATTATCTCCTTTTTTCTCTGATGAAAAACATGTTGTTCTCATTGCGAAACTGTCTATGATTTGATTTGGAAAAGTAAGAATACTTGATGTCAACAGAAACTAATATTGTCTAATTAATTAATTTACCTCATGATGCAATATGTAATATAATATGTTTTCTCACAGTATTGTGCTTTCACAGAGCTGCCATTCACTGTAAAGGTTACTATCTTTCTTTTTATTTTGGTACAAAAGCTAACTGTAAAACTTGAAATCTTTCTGGGAAATTGCTTGGATATACAAAGAATATACAGGCCTGATTTTCAATTTTCAGTGCTTTCTGAGATTCATATAAAGGGGTTTTTGTCAGGTTCCCTTAGTTAGATGTGCAGAACTAGGTCTTCCAGGGTTGCGGTTTATTTTGCAACATTCTCACAACTTTTATAATTGCAGATGTACATTAAGATAAAGTGTCAGTTCTTTTGCAAGAGTCTGTTACAATTTGTAGATTCCCATGTTGCTTCGTTTGCTGCTTTATAAAGAATGCTGCCTGTTCAAGAGCAAATCCAGTGAATGCCATTAAAGTGCTGCTTTTTCAATGTTTTTGCTTTCTGTTTTTCACAGACTGCTGTGTGAACAACACTAGTAGGGAGGAAAGAGCTTGACCATGTTGATTAATTGTTGTTGTGACATTCAGTGTTTACTTTGGAAAAATTTCTGAAAATCTTATGAAGAGATGAATGCTTCATCCTGGTGAATATTCTTCACATCTCCAAAAACTGTTTCAGTGACCTTTCCATGGCATTTTTCACTCCTTTTCTATTCTTCTCCTTCTTCCCTTCTTTCTGTGTCGATAGCAAGCAGCCTGTGCTTGACAAGGTCAAAAAATAGCCATACAGTATAGTCCAGACAAAGTAATTACAGTGACTTCAAAGAAGATTTCTTCAGCCTTCTCGTTGCAATTAGATGCCCAATGCTCCAGGAAAAGTCTGTAAGAGAAGATGGTTATCTAGCACGCTATTGAGCAACCTGCCTGCACCCAGGATCCTGCCTTCCCAGAAGTGTCAGAGCAGGCAGTGCCAGCTAAACCCAAATGCTTTATTTAGGATAAACAGACTCTGGAATGACCGTATAGCTGTGTCCACACATCTTACTGGTGTCAACGAGCTAATTGCAAGATTAGCATAAACATTGATCAATTTAACAGGTAGGGAAAGAGGAGAAACATCACAATTTAGCCTGATTAGACAGATTCCAGAGTGTTTATGGCAGCAGGAGATGGCGAACCATGCGAGGATGGCATGTGCACTTACTGGGGTGTACAAGGCAGGCATGTGTGTTTGACACTCAGGAACATGCCCACAGCAGAAGAGCCTTGGCACTGGGCATAAATATGCATAAGAAATAAGTGATACATCTGTGTTTTGTTTAGCTTGGTCAAGTAATATCCATAATTTGTCATTCAAGTTGTTTGAATATTAATTTTTCATGTTATAGATCCAGCTATAAAGTAGTCGGACAATATTTGTTTGACAATTAAATCCCCTAGTTACTGTTTCAGGCAATAGCTGGTTAAATTATTGATGGTTATTTCCACATTATTCACTCAGCCCTAATAAAACACTGCAGTGTTAGTCTGAGTAAGTTTGCTCCCACTGGCATTGTAGCTGTGTGCAAACAAATGCCTCAGTCCCATGATGCACATTTCTGATGGTTTTTGATTCACAACATATTCACTCGTGGCCTTTATGCCAACTGCACTTACATCTTAGACTTACTCTTCCCTGGTGTGCAAGTAGTGCTTTATGAACAGCCCTGTGGGTTTTGTACTCATTTATGAAAATATACTCATGATGTAAAAGTTAGCAACAAATAAATGCAAGTGATGTTAAGTGTGAAATCACCCACAGTTTACAGAGCCTGGATGTGGTGGGACAGCCTCATTGCATGACAATTTAAAGTGTGAAACTGCCTGCAGCTGCTAAATCATCTTGCTTTATTTATTTAGGTGAAGTAAAATGTCCCTGTGCTTTCAGCAGTCTTCCGTCTGCATCTCCCCGGACGCCTTCCTCCTGCAGGACACCCCACTGCTTCCCGCAGCCCCTGCCTTGGGAGGAGCTGCGTTTGCTCAGGGGAAGCCAGGAAGCGGAGGAGGGCGCGGGGCCAGGGCCGGGCGCTGTGTGCCGGGTCAGGATGGCCCCAGGGAGGGTGCTGCTGGGTCAGGGCACAGCGAGGGGACATTCCGGGGCCAAGGCGCTGGGGTACATCGCCCACACATCCTGGCAGATGCGCTCCCGCTGGCCCTGCTACTGGTGCGGGAGCGGGGTCTGTTCACACAGAGGGTGCAGGTGGGTGATCCTGAGGACAGGAGAGATCCTTCTGTCAGACTCACAGAGACTGTCTCACTCCCTCCTCCGTGGAGGCTCTTGTTAAGCTTGCTTTCGCTGGGCAGGCAATGGTTTCACCATGTGTGTCGCCTCTCAGTAGCCAGCTGCGTCTGCTTTTCTGCTGCTGAGCAGTTGCAGGGGGTCGTGGTCACAGTTTCCATCGCTGTCTGATCTCTCGCGGTTTCTGTAAGTCACTTGGGCAGGAACCCGAACAGGAAATATTTTCAAGAGTGCAAGGTGCATATTAGCAGCAAAACTGAAACCATCAATGTCAAGTCTGAAAAACAGATGGCTGATAAAAGTAAAATACAGTTCATTCAGGAAGCACATAAATTGATGCAGCATGTTAGTAACTCAGTGGCTTGGGCAGCTGCACTGTTTCTGACACAGCAAGACCACCCCACTGCTACAGAGCACAAGCTGAGCTGCTGCTTTTGTAAGGTGCCTCCTGGGAGAGGGTCATGTTGTTCCTTTTGGCTTCTTCATCTCTAATCTGTCCGTACCTTGGGAGGCTAAGGATCAGCCAGCACTGGGAAAGGAAGCACTGAATATTGTAAAGAAAACTGCTTTTGACATGGGGACCTTTATACAGCCAGCTGTAAGAATGAGACTTGAGAGAATGGATCCTGACCACATCACTCATGAGCAACTGCATAAAAATCAGTGATACTGTCTGGCTACTTGTATGTCCATGGGCAAGGATGGCCCTGGGGTGCCCTGGAGCAGAATGCCCTCTTGGACCTCTCACTGGGGTGAAGGGGGTCTCTCAGCTCCTCTGGGCAAGCCAATCCCATGGTTAGCAGTTCAAGCACTGTGAAATGTTTTTCAAACCCTTGTGCTCTAGAGAACACGGTTCAGCCTTACCAGCAGGCTCACAGGACCAGAAAATGGAGAGGAATCTCATCTCACAGTCAGCCCTGAAGCTGCCCTTACCACAGAGCACCTACCATACACTGTGACTCACTCATCTCTAAGCTCTTACACAGAGACCTGCTTTTTAGCTTTTTCCAGGGGGAAAAAAAAAAAAACCCAACCAGTTTTTGACAAAGCAGTTCTTTAAAAAGTGGTTTGTTTTTCAGTTGAAGGAAAAAATTCTCTTGAGGGAAATATCACTTCCCAATTTGTGCTGCTAAGCAGCAGAGATGTGCAGAGCACAGCAGAGATCTGCAGAGCAGGAGCGTGGTCAGCAGCTTCTCCCAGCAAAATCAAAGCACCAAAGGTTCGTATGTGGGAAGAATGCCAGGAAGCCAGAAGTATATTCTTATGTCTGTGTGAAAAATCCTCATATCATATAACAGTGCTCACTAAAAAACATCTATCAGCTATCACAAATGTGATGCTCCTTATGTAATTAGGAGCTGCATGGGTATAAAAATGTCTCAGATTTAAAGAGTGAGTAATTATCTAAATTCCTGCAAGCAATTGCAAGTCCAAATTCCTCAGCAATCTCTGAGCAGTTGCAGCCTGCTTTGAACATGCCCTGCTCAGGATGATGAAATCAAGGAGGCTTACAGCAACTTCAACTAAAAAAAACCAAACCCAACCCCAAACCCCCCAAACAAACAAACAAACAAAAACCAAACCAAAACCAAAACGTAAAAAATCCCCAAACTTTTCTTCAGAGCAGCAGATGTGAGAAAATACCACGGGTGTTCGGGTCTGCTTTTAGACACAAGTCTTTCTGGGGCTGGTACGGAACCTGGCCCGTTGCGGTTCGCTGCTGACACCGGTCCCCCGAGGTCTGCACCGAGGTTTGGCTCCCGGGCACTCGGGCACAAGCAGAGCACAGAGGCAGGGGCTGGAGCTCGGAGCTTTGCCTCTCTGCAGGGTGACAGCTCCAGCCCCTCCGCCTGCTTCTAGGGCTTGTTTGGTTTGGTTTTGCTAAGCGCTGCTGCTTTCAGTTCCTCTACAATAACGGAGCTTGTGTACAGAAAGGTCATCCTCAGGTCAAGCCAGGATCTTTTATCTTTTTTTCAAACCTGGTATGCAGACAAGCCTTATCCTGTAGAGATAAAGTGAATTTAGGCATTTTGAAAAAAGATACTGGAAAATGCTAAAAATAATCATTGGACCATAGCTTTTGAATCCCTTCTTTTTTTCTGTGAGCATCATTAATGTGTTGTAATTGTGGACTAAATGCCCAGCGTCCCTGAAAAGAGCACAATAACATAGCACATCTGGATCAGAATGGTTTTATAGAAAACATTATTAAAATGAACTGACAGGATTAACCGCTGTAACTGAAGAAAATAAAATCCACATTTTTCCACTGAATGTGAGCTGAATTTTTACCATATAGGGCAGTACGAGTCTCTTTTCAGTTGCTAGCAAGAATCGATCCAAACAATTCTCTTCCCGATTTTAACTTCAAGGCTAATCAGTGTAATCATCTTCTGTGACAACCCAGAGAGCTCTGTGGTGGTGGTGGTTGTTGTTTTGCTAAACATTTCCCTGAGAAATAGATTTTGGCCAGAGGCAATGTCATGTGTTGTCCCCCCTCCTGTGTCTCATTGTTGTGTATCTAAAGTCTGTGCCCAAGGGCAACTTCTTTCTCCCTGCCTATTGGGATATTTCTCTGGGCAAAGGTATTAAACAATTCTGCTGTGCTGCTGTTATGCCTCAATTAGGCAGCTAAAAATTGGGTTAGCATTGGCATGGAGGATTTCTTTCAGGTGCTGTGTGCTCACCAAAGAACCCTCTTGCTCACGGTCCTCAAATGTGTTGGGGAAACATCTGTAGACTCAATCCTGCTTTGGTGGACACCGTGCAAGCACACAACCAGAAAGTGTGCTGGTCCTGCAGAACTTTGGTTCTGCAGAGGGAGAACAGAGTGGAGCTGAAGTGTGCTCAGATAGCTGCTGAAGTAAGTTAAATTTATCCCAAAAGTTTGAGTGTTGGAGCAGCAGTCCCTGATGGTGTCAGGTTTGCTGGGCCATGTCACACTGCTGTAAGGCTACTGCCCTGGGAGGGTGGGGGGTTAACTCAGAGACCCAGAATACATTAACACCGATTTCCAGCACCCAGTTTGATGTCCAGCTTACCGTGGCCAAGTTCATCAGCTGAGAGGAGGTTCTCAGTGAGCCAGAGACATGTATGAGGTGTGAGTTGTGACACCAGCCCAAGACCACAAACCCCTCTCCTTGATCCCACTGGCCTCACAATGCTTCTCTTTCCTGGCAGAAGTGGGAAATCTTCTGGGAAGCCCACTGCCTGTCCCACTCCTTCCAGCAGCACCGCTTGCAGACAGCAAAGCAACCATGCTACAGCCCAGGTCCACCATGGTAACTAAAGGGGCACTGCACAGCAGGAGGGGACACTGTGGTGCTCCAGGAAAGAAGCAACAAGAGAAACAGAAAGAATTCTTGTTTCAGCAACAGAAGATAAATTATTTCACTCATGGACCACCATGCTTTATTTTTTATCTGTTATTATTGATTTTAAAAATGCCCTGGCTTGCTGAAGTTGCAGTTTTCTGGAAGACATCTTCTGTTGTGAAAACTGGAATTAGTGTTAACTTCTGTGAGAGCAGGGCTGAACCCGATAATCACAGCCCCTCCATGCATTTTATCTTCACTTTACCAAACCTGGGAGCAGTATAACCAGTCCTGGGATTGCCTGTGCAACGCAAAAGCATTTCAAGGGCCATAAAGGGCCCCAGATGTGATAGAAACAGACCCTACAGATGAAATAGTAATAGATGATCAAGTATGAAGAAGTTTGCCTGGCTAAAACTGGTGAGAGAGCAAAGGGGACTCTACCAGTGTAATGCCAGTAGTCATGTAGTTTAAGTGAAGGTAGGGAAGTTGGCTCTTTGGCTGTGGTGACTGAATAACTCCTCCCTTTCTGCAGCTGGATTCATGGGGGACAAGGTAACCAGAGATCATTTTCTTTTGAAGACAACAGAAAAACAGCAGAAGTTTTTTGGCTGCCCAGCCAAAACTCCCAACTGGTGTGTCAGACCAGGGCTTAAATGCTAGGGAAGGACAGTGGAATACCGTCAGAGCAAGGAGGTAAGGGATGCTTGTGCATATCATACAGCCATTCCAGCTGTGCCATCTCCCTGGACAGCCACACCACAGTGGGCAAGTTCTGAGTCATGGACAGGTCCAGCTGGCCCCAGACAGAGCCTGGCAGAGCCTGGCATTTAACTGGAAAGTAGAGAAGGCATCTGCCTGCACTGCCAAGCAGGACAAGGCACCTTTGTTTCCTACCCATGACCTCCTCAGCCTCAAAATGTGGAGGGTTTTCTAGGGAAAGAAAATGGAAGAATTTGCCACCCCTTCCCACTCCCTTTCCCTTTATTCTCACCAAATCCTGTGCACTGTTTCATTAGGACAGTATTTGGCTCCTGCAATATGCATGAACACATCCACAAAATGCAGTGAGTCAAACCAACTATCCATCTTCTTTTGCAATTATCTTGATTTTCTGGATATCCAGCATGTCTGAGCACCTGCTTAGACACTGCCAGAATTTGGCATGGGAGTGTAAAATGATGGATCCTTTCCATATCTCTGGGATTCTTTACAAAGTGCAAGGAATATGTGCAAAATGAGATCATCCAGCCGAAGAGAGTGAGAGAGACAACTGAAATGAAGGAATACACCTGCACCAGGCAATTCAGAAGCAAATAATGATCAATTACGTCTCTGCTTGCTGTTTATCTGTGGTTGGCATAGTGCCTGAGAGGAGAAGGGGAGTATTCCCTTCTGCAGGTTGTTGGTAGCCTCTGCAGTCTGCAGACAAGGCAAGATGCAAAAAAACCCATTGCTGTCCTGGACATCAGAAAGGTTTCCCTTGGACCAGATGTCTTCGTAAAAGCACCAGGATAGCCTTGGTTTTCCAATTTTCAGGCTCCAACAAACCTGTATAGTAGGTTTGCAATGTAAAACATTGAAAAAAATATATTCAGTGAGCCAAAAGTCTTGCTGTCTCTGGTGTAACCAGCTGAATTAAATAGAGCTACATGGGGAGAGGGTGGAGGCTGTGAATTTCGTCAGTCTGAGAGATCTCTTTGAAACACTCACATTTTCATCATAGAAAAAAGGAACATCTGGACATGTTGTGCAAGGGCCACATTCTGCTTTCAGTCGTGTTGAGGGAAACCCAGAGCTGTCCCAATGGGACAATTCAAGATTCACCCCAGGATAAACAAGAGCAGGATTGGTCACTGTATTTTTGACTTTTTTCCCTAAGCTTAACCTGTTTGTGCCCTGTGTGCACTTGTTTTCTGAATTGTCCTCTTCTTAATGAGACAAAGGAGCAGGAGGGAAAATTTAACTAGTCTTCAACTTTTCGTTCAATTGAGTTTTTTATAATTCTTATCATTCTCCAAAACCTATGTTCTGTATCACTCATTCTGAACTTCTTTTCTCCCCTTGGCAACCTGTAAATTATTATTGCTACCTTCCTGCCCCTCTACATTGCTTATTCTTCTTTATTTTCCACTTCCAGTAAACAAGAGTGAACAGCAGAGAGTTTTGTTGTTGTTTTTATTTTCCCACTGGCTCCAGAGGCCTCAGCTAAGAAAACAAAACAAGACAGCTCGCTCAGGGCCATGCTGGGAATTGTACTTTTCAACTGTCTCCACTGTATTCCTCTGTCACTCTACAAACTATGAAGAGCTGAGGGAACAGGAAGAGGCTATCAAATGTAGCAGTCTTGTGCTTGTTTGATTTATCTCTAATTCCTCTTAATTCCTCTTCTTTTTCTCTGACTACACCTTCAATTCTGTCCCAGCCAAATTTGAAGCTGGAATTTTTTGAGTGAAAAGTAATGTCAGGAGTAAGACTCGCAAGCAGAGTGTGATTTTTGGATATTTACTCTTAACACCTGAGGAAGTTCAACTTCTTTCAACAGGGTGGCTTAAACACTTTGTGAAACCAGGGTCTCCGTGAAAGTATTCTAAAATTAAAGGAACCAAAAAGGCTTAGGTGCAGCTTTGCATGCTGAGATGCTCAGCAGCAAGAGACAACCTAGCTCCATCCTGGGTTCTGCATGTGAGACTGTTTCGCTGTGTTTTGCTGTGACATACAGAGTCTCAGGCTGTGCCCACTCTGCTTTTCCTTCTTTCATGGCTGGTGCATTAGTCCCCTGACACCTTTTTTCTAATGTTTATATTCATAATGGGAAAAATGAGTATTTGCTGCAGAAATCTCTGCAAAGAATATGGGCAGCAGTCTTTCCTACCTGTCCTTGCCTTTCCTCCCATTCCCTGCACTGCTTTACCATGAGGCACCTGGGAGTTTGTGACACATTGTGCTTGATGTCATGGCAATTCTAAAATAGCTGCCTCTTTTCCTGAGAAAGAAATATCCTTGCCCTGGTAGACATGAAAAAGCAACTTCATACAGACATTTCCTGATGCTTCTCTTTGCCAAAACCAGAACAGTGAAGCAGAAGTCAATGCTCGAATAGCCTTGGCATAAGGACAGTTTGATGCATATAACGCATATAATTAAAAAAAGTTAGCACAAAGAAATGGTTGTTATTTTGCTTAAACTGAGCTCAACTCAGTAGCTAATTAAGTGCAGACTTTTTCCATGGTTATATGCAGTTTTCAAATTCCTATAACACAAACTGTTTTAGAGGATAAGTTAAATACAGAATGCATTGAGTTTGGTAGAGAAAGTTTAAAGGTCTGCATTTTCCCACCAAAGCTATTTCATATCAGCTACAGAGTGGGGGTGTGTGTGTGGAGGGGTTATGACCTCTTTTATTTTTACAACCATTGCCATGATTTCATAATACTGGCAGCAGTCACTTCAAGCGAGGGACTAGACTTTATTACTATAATTATATGCTAGTATGTGGGCATAAAACAGAAAAACTTTTCTATAGATAAATGCCAGTAGCAAAATCCTTTTGTCCAACAAGCAGTCCTTTAGCAGTGTTATGAATATTATATTAACCTCAGTAAAAGCTATGCCAGAAATGTCTACTGTACATGGCACAAGTCCTGTGCTCTTAGGCAGCTTTGTTCTGAGAAGTGAGCAGCACTGGGAGCATGCAGCACCTTTTCTTTGCAGAGCATGTCAGAGATGTTCACTCATGAACCATGATGGTCCACTGTGAGAGGTAGCAACACCACCTGAAATGGGGAGAAAAGAGGCAGCGGGGTTCAGTTGCTGTGGGTCTGTGCAGATGGTGTGGTGCAATGCAGGACGATACAGGATGAGCCACAGGGCTCCAGGCAGCCCAGCACCCATGAGCACACTGAGTTTTTGGGAGGCACAGAAAGGATGCATCCTGTAAGGGAAGACAGGGCACTGAGCCACCCCACTGCCCCCAGACAAACCCACTGTGCTGGCAAGGCAGATCCCACCCATGTGGGAGCTCCATCAGCAAAGATGAAGGGGTTGAGGAAACAGAGAAGAGAAGAGCTTTATTGATGTCCATCACTCTGCATCTTCTAAAGCCTTTAAGCCCATCTATGAGAGTTGCAGACCCACTGGCCTACCAGTCCCCTAAGCCTGACTTGTGTGAAGCTGGGCTTCTGGTGATGCATGAAAATAAACTGCAGCCTGGGTAGTTCACAGTCTGGGTTGGAAGATCAGGGCCCGGGCTGGATGGTCCCTGCAGCACAGAGAGAGCTGGGAGAGGTGGCAGCAGCTGACCTCCAAATGTGAGAATGCTAAAGAGGAAAAATTTTTAGCCTGAGCAAGAGCCAACTTTGCCATCTGAAGTGATTCTAGACTTGATAACTCTCCTCTCATGAATCTGCACCACTCTTGCAGAGCGGGACTGATGGCTGGTGAGGCAGGGGCATCAGCAAGGGACTGGTCCCCTTAGCAAAAGCTAAGAAGGACTCACTAGCAATTTAGCAAATAGAATTACATGACTTTAAAAAAGGGATATAAGCTACAATGAATGACTGATCTTGATTTTGTTTTTCACACTTCCAATAACTCTGTCCCTGTTTTCAGTAAGGTGATAGAGGAATAAAGAATAGTATATCCTTCTTTGAGGCATTTTAGTAGTTTTTGTCCAGTGCCTCTTTCCAGTTGTATTAAATTCTCCATCAGTGAATTATATAACACATTACATTGAAAAATAGATCAGTTCAGCTTTGTCTCATGTTCACTGGAGTTAGTAAAATTACTTTTTGTGAATATTTTCCAATATCATTTTGAGTACTTTATTTGTTAGTGATCTGATTTGACAGGTAAAATTGTTTTTAGGTATTTGCTTGACAGCATGTGGAAGCAGTATTAATGTGTGGCTGAATAACAAGCTGTTATTATTAACCATTTGTTATCAGTCCTATAAACCATACAGTACCCAGTGTGTTCTGTGTTGTGTTTCTGCTTGACTGAAACTTTTTAAAAGAGAATTCTGAATTTTCAAAAATTATACATACATACATATATATATATATTTATATATGAGACTGACACAGGAAGGCTGCGGCTCAAGTGGGCACTCACATCAGGAGGCAGCAGAGAAATGCCCCGCAGGCTCCCCACCCAGCTGCAGAACCCTGCCAGAGGGGCAATGCTGGGAAGGTATCTCTCCCCTGCCATGTAGACAAACATTGCTGCTTCTCAGCTGCCTTTCAGCACCCTGGTAGCACAGAATTTAGAAGCTGTGGCTGGCTTGTGGCTGCCGTGATGGGGGTTTTATATCAACTTTTATTTATGTTGGAATTTTATGGTGATGAAATTGAAGTGGGCAGTGCCCATTCAGGTGCCAATGAACTGCATTGCCTCTTCTCACTTAGAACTCCAATTATCTTGGTTGTAGGATTGCTTGCCTGGTTGTCATTTCCATTACACAAATAGTGTGAAGAATTTACACCTAAAGGCCTGATTCTGCTGTGCTGATTTTCAAAGTCATACTTACTCTATTTCCAGTACGGTGGATCTGGTACTCGCAGATATTGACAATCCTGTAACGATGTTGAAACTGGAATCAAAAAGGAAAACTACCACATGCAAAAGTCACCCTGCTGTTCAAGTGTATGAGGATAACTGAAGCTGATTTGGCTTGCTTCTGACACATTTAGGTACATTTAGGAGTAGTTTTAGTGTGTAGCATGTTCATGGCTGAAAATAAAAAGTCAATCACTACCAAAAGTGATGGCCAAACACAACATAGGCCAACCTGCTGCTCATGCAAGAGTACTGAATTCCCCATCTACTCACCCCACAAATATTTTTGGCATTGCTTCCCTCAACTGGCACAGTCTCTTCCAGGTGCAGTGTTCATCCTCATAAGGATCAATGATAGGCCTTACTTAATGTCTGTAACAGATCTTCGCTTCCCATTCAGCAAGATTAATGAGCAAAGACTGCCAGTGGTCTGTGAGATCACAGCTGGGTTGCTGGTTTCAAGTACTCAACACGAAACTTCAACAATGACTAAAGAGAACAGGTACAAGATCATTTTATTGTACTGATGTTCGGATAATTATTACTCTCAATCTCCCACCCAACTAGTCTGTCTCATGGCACACAGACAAAAATAAACAGAAACTAGTTTGGTCTCTCTTACTAATAGGATTAGTAAAACACCAGCAGGGCAGCAGAGGGCTGATCTGAGGGTCTGTATAACATCCCACACTTCCTAATCCCTGGCTAGAAAATGGAAATATATTTGGGAGAAGCCAAATATAGCTTGACAAGCAAAGCATGTCTCCAAATAAGCAATCATTAGGCATAGTCTTAAGATTAGGGCCAACACTGCTCATTTTTTTTCTCCGTTGAAAGAAGAGGAAAGAATAACTCAAGTGAGAGAACTTGTTCAACAAATAAAATATCTGAGTTTGGCTAAGCATAAAAGATAACCACCTCTGAATTACTTTCACAGTGTGTACTGGAGAGCAAAGAAGGGAAGGACCAGTCTGCTCTGTCGGCAAGGGGAATAAAAGGAACCCTTACCCTTGCAGTGGAGGTACAGTGACTGAAGAATGGACACAGCTTCTTGCCCTAATGTTGTCTTGGCTTTGGTGCAGCACTCCAGCAATGTGTGTGAACCCTTGGCAGACCATGAGCCACGAACTGGCAGGAGACAAAGGCACGCCGGTCCTCATGCGCGAGGTGAGCGCTGGGGCTGTGGGAGGAGGCCAGTGCTGGGTGCAGCCACAGCCAGGGGAGCAGAAGAGGCAGCAGGGAAAACAAACCACGTTTGTCAAAATGCATCAGAAATATATCAAAAGCCTAGTGACATATCAATTCCCCCAGACAGTTCAGGGGATTTCTTAACAGCTGTCTTGAACCTGGAAGACTGGTACTCACTGAAACAAGTTTAATATTAAACTTGATTTAATATTACACATTGATATTTATTATTTATTAATTTATTAATAAAATTTATTCACTAATTCATTAATATTGTATTTATTACCATGGCTACCTGAGTGTTTCTTTGATCATCCCTTTTTCCTCCTAGGTGTTTCATTTCCTTTCCCAAGAAATAAACACAACATTATGTGTAAATACCACTCATTGCCAGAAGTCTGGTTTTGTGCCCTGTTTCGGTGCTCACAGTGAGCTTCATTCTCCAGCTTCAGTGTGGCATCTCAGGGATGAAGTCCTTTGTTTCCCAGTTCTGAGAGGAATATTTGTATGTGGACTTTACAGTTTGTGCTCATAATTTATCAGAAAAAAATTAAACCCCATAAAATTGTGCAATGCCATTTATAATAACATCACACTTTGCAGAAATTGTTTATTACTTGTCTATTTTCAAAGTTATGCGGAGCGGGGGAACCCAGCATACCTCAAGTGGGCCAGTTCTCTAATTGGGCGTGTTGGATACCAAAGGGGACCATTTACATTTGCAGCTGCTGGTAGATGTGCTAAAATTAGACCAAATAAAAAATAGCAGCTGCATGGGTAGAAATGAACCAAAGCTGACTCACAGATGAGAGGCAGCTTGGGGGACTCAGGCATTGCAGCTAGATTTGACACAAAGGCTGGTCCAGTCTAAGATCCCTGTGCCCACAAAGACACAATAGACACAATAATGGTAAGCCAAAGCTATGTTCAGCTCAACCCCATTGCTGGGGAAATTCTTTCACCACCCTGAACTTTTTTTTCTTTTTCCTCCTTTTTTTTTTTCTTAAACATGTGGTACAATGTCTCATTATGTAGGAACACGCTTTCCTTTAACATGTCTGTCTTCTTCTATCCCCTCAGCCTCCCCCACAAACTTTCCTTGGACAACCACACTCATTGTGGCCAATGCCAAAAAAAGCCCACTCTCTGCTTGTGTCCAGTCCCATACTCCCTGCTAACTCCATGCCAAGACATTGACAGAGTGCAGGATCTTTCTCTGCAGCCATGTCATGGGCTGTTTTTTTATAGGATTCCCTTTTAAAATGCTAGTGCAGTGGAACTTCATGACCTCTTCTACCAGCAGCTCCATCTCACATTGCCCCATGCATTATATTCAGATAAAAGGATATATTGTAGGATTTAAGGCACAGTCTGTGTTACAGGGAGGAGGGCACAGAAGGGGCAGACTGCACAGGCTGTGCTTTCTGAACAGTCAAACTGGATTTTCCCTGGGCAGAAAACACAAAAAATTCTAACTGGTTTTCATAGACAGTTTCAGCAAAATTGCTTCCAGCCACATTTGATTAAAAGGGTTCTCTCTTGTCACAATGAGTGGAACTGTCCTGTTTATGGCAATACAATATTATATGGGTTGTACAGGATTCCTGTGTGGTGTGTTTGAGAAATCCATGTGACAGCATAGAGTCAGTGAAGACCTTCCTGTCAGTCTCTGCACTCCCTGCTGCTCTTGTTTCCAGAAAGGTGTTTTTTAGCTTGGACTCATCACAAGCACAGTGCCCTGGGGGCAGTCCCACATGATCTCAAACACGCCTGAAGTCTGACACACACCTTTTATCCCCAGGTAACAGAGAGCACCTGCACAAAAGCAGTCTGATGTCAAGTTTCAGGCAGCTTTACTTCCACACTTGTGCAAAGTGGAAGAGAATCTTCAAAACCTTGTGAGGGCTCAGCTATTCTCTTCTCTTTATCTCCTCTCTGCTTCCACTCCCAGGTCCTACTGGGACATTGCCTGGCAGCCACATCACCTCTGTTAAGACTTCTCCAGCAGCAGCCTCTTACCATGTGGCCTGTGCAGGACTGTGCCAGTTACAGACAAACACATATCTAAGTGCTTCAGACCTAATTCCTGCTTGAACCAAAAGGATCAAAAAGCAAGGCAGAGGTTACCACCAAGTCAACTTGCATTCAACTCCAAACAGCACTTCTGAGCAGATCCTTCCTTCACATTCCTCTGCACATCCACTCCTTGCCCTGGGGTAATTTCCAGCAGAACCTCGCAGCTGCCTGGCAGTTGCTCAGCCTCTGCAGCTCAGCTGGGTCCTCAGATTAAATTCAGAGCCTTATAGGACAAACTGAGGACTCCTGCTGGTAAAGGGCCCACCTCCATAGCTGAGGTAGCAGCACCTGGACTTCCGACTTCCTCCTTCACTGTGAAAAGTCTTGTTTAAGAGTCATCTCCTAAACTCCACAGACACACCCTCACTCTTTTATAAAATTCTTGGATTTATTTTCAACTTTTGAGTCCAGCTTCGGCCAGAAGGTAGGACAGAGTCTTCCTGCCCTCCATGCTTTGGTGCTTGGGCCACTCCTTGGGAAAACAGGAAACAGACAATAAACATCCTTGGACTGAAGATGGAGATGAGCCCATATCTCCTATTTGGGGAACTATTAAATTAGAGAAGGAGCAATTACTGGCTGCCTACAGAAGGGACTGCCCAATGTGCATCAGATCTGGACACATAATAGGCAGAGTTTGATGTAACTTGGAAGTGTTCTGCCAAAACCCAGAGGTAGCTGTATTTAAGAAGAGGAACTTTTGGAACTACAATTTTGTTATGTGGCACCACAATTCCACTTAAACCTTCCTTTAGACAAGGCCTTTCCTTGCTGAGGCTTAAGAGCCCTGTTTAATGGTCAGTGACCTTGGATGCCAAAGCAATAGACAGAGTGGGGGCCCTGAGAGCTCTCCCTCTTGGCCAGTTGTAAACCATGCTGCAAACCTGTTTGGTAGCCCTTGTGTGAATGGCGCCTTTGTTAGCAACTGATGAGTAGGATGTTCAGAGAACTTGGGAAAGTATGCTTGGCAAGTAAACTCACCTAACTAATAATAAAAATACTTTTCAAATTTGCCAGGCTTCTTTGCCTCAGGCGAGAACAATAAAGTCAATGAATTGTTTAATGTGAGGAAATAACAAGAGAGGGAAGAAAAAAGCATACTGTTCCCTGATGCTGTTTTGGAATTTCTCTTGTGCAGATCCTCTTCTGGATTGACAATAAAAGCCTTTGGCATGCATCCTGCAGAGAAATCAAGAAGGATAACAGAAATATGTGATTCTGTTGAGAGCTATAGCCATCCCTAAGCATAGGGATGGATTCTCTGATCTAAGACATTTTTCATTTGTAGCTGGGGTGATCCTCTATCTGGCAGGCACATATTTGATTTTGAATGTTTTAACAAGCCAGAGTACTTTCATGGGAACACTCACAATGACATGGAGAGCTGTTTCAAACTGCACTCCTCCTCCACAAGAGGCCCAGAGCAGGCACTAATTAATGGGATGGGTGTAGCACATACCTGCCTCTGGTGGGAAATAACTGAGCCTGAGAACTGCATCTCCACGTATCCAACCAACACATTATCCTCCCTCTAAAGCCAGAAGGCAGAAAATAATTTTAACACTTAAGAAGAGGCACAGTCTCTGCATGTAAGGCAGGAACTTGATTTAGAAATTGTCCTTCTTCTGACCTGGACAACATTTCCACCATTTCCCCATCACTTTTCACTGTCACCTCCCAACTTAAGGCACAGCAGACTTTAGCATTTTTGAGAGGTAGACATATACTAAGAGCTTGCAGACTAAAGCAAGCACTAAACTTGTTAGCTACTAATCTTGTGCTTTGGGAAAACTTCTTTAATTCTTTGACTTCTGCATCTTGACTCCTTACATAACTTACTATGTATTTTTCTTTTCCTAGATAGTAGTTTGATAATCTTGGCTCGAATGAGAAGAACAAATTTCTAGGTAGTAGTTTCTGTTATTCTACATTTCTTAGTTAAATACCAATGGACCCTTTTCTTCTAATAGCAAAGAAATAGATGAAGGAGAGAGATTGTTAGCTAGGCCAGCTTCTGATTGTGGTAAAAGGATCACAAAGATGAACTTTCCTTTTTCTATAAGCTGTCTGCATTGGGATATGGGAGGAAGAGCTCTTTCTGCAATGCATAATGGTGCACTATCATGCCAGACTGTTACAATGTGGAGTAAGAGCACACTGCTCCATGCTGGAAAAAGTCAGGGGCTGGTTCCTCAGCTGCTGGCTATTTCTGAGACTAAAGATCTCAGCAACAGTTAGGTCTTGGCAGTGCAAAATGTGGAAGAGCACAAGATGCAATGGGACATTGCAGTGGCAATGCAGAGTCTTGTGGTACAGCAGTCACACTGGTAAGCATGCCTAAAGGTACCACAGGTTTCCAGTCTCTTGGGTTAACTTTACCAGAATATCACCTCTTAAACCACAGGAATGTGGTCTTTAAATGGGAAAAATCCAGACTTGATGTGTGATATAGAATAAAACATTTCTCCACACTTTGCAGAGAGATAGTCAAGCCCCACTGCAGATGCAGCAATGTTTAGTGTCTTCCTGGGCTACAGCAAAGTTCACACTGTCCTCTCCTGATCCCTAAAAGAGACAGGTTTTCTCCATCATATTAAAGGTTCAGATGTGGGTCCACCGAAGTGAGGCTGCTGCTCTCTAGGTCTTTCACTGACCACTGTCATGGTTTCTCTAAGCCCATTGTGCCTCCCAAGACTATATACACGCCCAGCAGCTGGGCAGGATGCCAGCACCCCATATGACACTCACTGTCAGACCCTCCTTCCTTGTGGGCACAGTGAACAAGACAGACAGACGGTCTCTCTACCATGTGGGATGACATTGCATGCTGCAGGTGGGGTGGACGAGAGGGAGCACTGAAGGCTGGGTGCTGAAGCTGTGGAAAACATGTGGCTGTAGCTTGTAATCCTAAGGGAAAATTCAGCTGTAAATGCAATGCAGTGACAAGCCGGGTCTGAAAGTCCCTCTCCTTCCCACCTCTCCCTCGTGCTAGGATGGGAGATGCCAGCAGTAACATTCCAGTAAGGCTGCAGCTGGTGCCTCCATGCATGAGGAAAAGTGCAAGTTCCTCAGCTCTGTGATCACCACCAATAATGCATTCACAGGAGAGGATAGGATGGAAGAGTCAGGCAGCTAGCAGTGCTCTCAGGCTGCTCAGTAGCACTCCCTGCTCACTGACAGGGGCTGTGTGTGTGCAGAGGGTTGCACACTGCCTAAGAGGATACACCAGTAGGGCTGGCAGGTTGTGTCCTAATCTCAAGGAAGGCTCAGCCCAGGCTGTCAAGTTTGCTTAGAATGAAGGAAATCATGTTTCTTCCTGCCTCTCCCTCCTGCCCCTTACTTAAGTAACCTCCTCTGTGGCTTAACGAAGAGGCCCAGATGGCAAACAGCCTGCAGCTGTGCTGCCTGGGCAATAGTGCGAGGAAACAAGTCTCCCACGGCAGCAATAGCTCATGGATTTGTTGGAGCTTGTGGAGAGCAGGACTCCTTTAATCACCCTTTCTCAAGGTAGCCTGTCTATTTGCATTCAGCTTCATTTTTTGTGTACCCCCCCATTTTTCCCTCCCATTTGATGCAGCTAATTCAGCTCTGGTCACAGGTGCTTGAGCAAGGCTTTACAGGTTCAGGGACTCCATTCACACACAGTGGATAACATCACACATTTTCCTTTCCCCACCATGCCTTCAAACGCTCTTTCTAGACTGTGCACTACCTGACCATCAGTTCAAGTCTACGTACTTAACCCTCAAAATCTGCTGAACCTCTAATTTATGTGGGTATGCCTTAGCTCAGGTATTGACTTCACCCTACAATGGGGGAACTATTCACATGAGTTAAGGTGCAGGAGATACACCCTTACCCTTCTCTGTCCCTTTCCTGCTTCTGGCACAGGTATACATAGTGCTCAGCCCACAGTCCAAAGCTTGTCCCTCTTTTGTTTCTCTGTTCTCAGCTGTCTAAAAGCTTTCTTTAAAAGCAGAGAAAGGGAGGACACAAAGGGTTTGCAGTGCTTTGTGATGTGTGTTGAGGGTGACCTGGACAGCGGTCATGGTTGCAGAGTAACTGGGCATATCTGAATGAAGGAACCAAATGTTCCCCCAGGCTGCTAACATGAGTGTGATTAGAGGGAAAAGATTAAAGTATAATGACATCGTTTTATGACATCGTGATCTACAAAGGTCTTCTTGACATGGAGAGAACCAGAAGCAAGATGGGATTTAATGGAAATTTTTCAATTTAAAGACTTTTAACTGAAATCCTTGGACAGGTTTTTGGTTGGTTTCCATAAGGAAAGATGGGTTACAAAATGCAGTAGGTTTGGTGTTGTTTCAGGGAAGCTGGTTCCATACATGAGGATGGGACAGGTGCGGGTACCACTCACTGAGAAGCAGCTCTCCTCTCTTTGCTTCACATGGTCATGGGCCAGGAGCTCAGTGATGGTGCAAAGGCAGAATGAGTACAATGGGCAAGCTGGGGCATCGCTCTAACTGGACAGAGCTAATATGCTTAGTATGTGTCCTGGTTTTCAGAAGTTTTAGGTTTTGCTGAGGTGAGTGCTCTGAAGTGCATAATCCTGGCACTGCATTAATGCAGCTCTCTGCCAGCAAATTCCATAGCTCTTAAAAGAAGCTATTTTGTCCTTAATATGCATTTAAGAATCTGTTACGATTCTGGTTGTGCAGGTGGCATGATTTTCTGCCTAGATATAGTTAAAGAATCTGCTGAAATTCTGTAGAAATCTTCCAGTTCTGCCTTATACAGGACTGAAACAAATTATATTTAAAGGGCACAGCTGCTGTCAGAGCAGAATATGCTATACGTAGGTTTCTAAACCAAACCCTATTAGAACCCCGTTCTTGCTGGTCACAGTATCTCTCATATAACAGTAAGACACAGCTCTCTCCCTCTCTTTAGTTCTTCCCTTAACACATCTTGCAACACATATCCATATCATAATTTTCATCTTAACTGCTCTGTAAGACATTAACTCTCTAGAAACCAGAGTATGCTTACTTGCTTTTGCTTATATGTGTACAAATGGCAATTGGAGAGGAACGGTCCTTTGTTTTCTTTGGCTGAGCTGAGCACTGAGCCAAATATTCTTCTCCTGCATCTCCAGCCAAGTTTTCCCAGCCATATCCATGGTCCA
This sequence comes from Rhipidura dahli, assembly GCA_013399225.1. Lineage (NCBI taxonomy): Eukaryota > Metazoa > Chordata > Aves > Passeriformes > Rhipiduridae > Rhipidura > Rhipidura dahli. The sequence continues at coordinate 178,609 of VXAC01001431.1, forward strand.
TCTACTGTCCCTTCACTGCAGGCCAGCATATCTTCTTCCCTGTGCCAGTGCTGCTGTTCCCTGGTCCCCCACTACCTGGAGGTGCTGCCTGTCCTACTTTTGTATTTCCTGCTTACCCAGACTTGAAATTTGTGTCACTGTTATTCATCACTTCCAGTGTTTTTTAGATTTAAGTCGGTATGCTTAACAACCTTCCTCCAAGATTCTGTCTCTCATGATTAAGATGGGGAAGAGGGACTTTGACCCCAACCACAGTCATGGCTCTTCTTCTGATCTCAGCACAGAGAGACCTGCATAGGGGTAAGGGTTTCAGCCTGCTAACATTTCCCATGCCTGAGTGCAGGGGCCTGGTGTGGGTTCAGGAGGGGACATGCATGGCTGGCTCCTTGCTATGACAAAGTTCCCACCAGTGGTCTGTAGATGTTGACAACTTGGTAATTCTGTGAGCTGTAAAACTGGCTGGTCCTGTTTGACTCTAAAACTTTGATCTAGAAATTCCTCTTGGGGCCTATGAAAACAGAACAAACTCTACATTTAAGTGGGAGTTTTGCAGCCAAAAATATGGACAATCCGAGAATCATCAAATTAACAAACACAACGACGCAGTTCTGTTTTGTAAACGCAGTGGATGCAGCTAAGCTCCCATGAAAAGCCACAAGGCTGTGAAAACTGAAATGTTTATTCTTCCATTGCATTCAAGGACACTCATAAAAATAAAATAAAGTAAATAGATGCTGAGACCAGAGGATTCCCAAATAACAAGTAGGGGAGAAAGTCTGTAAGCAGGAAAGAGAAAGAAATAAGGGTCATTTACTGAAGCTGTTTTCATTTATAGTATTTCCCCTTCCAGTGCTTGTCAGGACATCCAAACCACATGTTTCAAGGAAGATTTTTATGCTGGTGTGTTTAAAGTGGTGTGTCTAAAGAAAAGACAAAATAAAATGTGTGTTGTCCAGCACACATTTTCCTTAGTCATGCTGGCTACAAAAGAGATGGGTTGTGTGTTGGTGATGCATTTTGCCCCTTGCAAGGTGCTCTGTAGACTTCTATCAATGTATTTACTGGATGAATCACACACGGAAGTGCTAAGGGGACCACAGAGTTTCCCTGGAAGATACACAGCCACCTCTCCATGTGATCCTCAGGTAAACATGCCCAGGTAGTGGGCAATACACAGGCATCTGGTATATATAAATATACAAAGACAACTGGCAGGTGGCCAGTGCAACACCCACCCACAAGGGGCCAGAAGGAGTACCCTGGGAACTACAGGCCTGTCAGCCTGACCTCACTGCTTGGCAAGATAATGGAACACATCACCCTAAATGCAATCACACAGCACATGCTAGACAACCAAGGGATCAGACTTGGGCAGTACAGGTTTAGGAAAGGTAGGTCCTACCTGGCCAGTTGATCTCCTTTAATACCAGGTCACACTCCTAGTGGGTGAAGGAAAGGCTGTGGATATAGTCTACATGACTTCAGCAAAGCCTTTAATTCTGTTGCCAGTGGTATTCTCCTGCAAAATGTGACAGCCCATGTCTTAGACAGGTGCACTCTTTGCTGGGTAAAAACTGCCTGGATGGTTGGGCACAGAGAGTGGTGGTGAGTGGAGTTGCATCCTGTTGGCAGCTGGTCAAATGGTGTCCCCCAGGGCTCAGTATTGGGCCGAGTACTATTCAAACTCTTTATTAATGATCTGGATGAAGGGATTGAGTGCACCCTCAGTAAATTTGTATAACACCATGTTAGGTGGAGCATTGATCTTCTGGAGGACAGGAAGGTTCTGCAGATGGATCTGGACAGGCTGGATCTATGGGCTGAGGCTGATGGAGTGAGGCTGAAAACCAAATGCTGGACCCTGCCTTTGGATCTGAACATTTTCAAGCAGTGCTACAGGCTGGGGCAGAGTGGCTGGGAAGATGCTCAGAAAAGAACTTGGGGGTGCTGGTGACAGCAGCTGAACGTGAGCCAGGGTGTGCCCAGGTGGCCAAGAAGGCCGAGGGCATCCTGGCCTGGATCAGCAATGGTGTGGCCAGCAGGAGCAGGGCAGGGATTGTCCCCTGTACTGGGCACTGGTGAGGCCACACCTCGAGTGCTGTGTCCAGTTCTGGGCCCCTCACTGCAAGGAAGACACTGAGGGGCTGGAGTGAGCCCAGAGAAGGGCAGTGGAGCTGGGGAAGGGTCTGGAGCACAAGAACTGTGAGGAGCAGCTGAGGGAGCTGGGGGTGTTTAGTCTGGAGAAAAGGAGGCTCAGAGGTGAGCTAATCACTCCCTACAGCTGCCTGAAAGGAGGCTGTGGCCAGGTGGGGGTCAGTCTTATCTCCCAGGCAACCAGTGACAGAACAAGAGCACAAAGCCTCAAACTCTGCTAGGGGAGGTCCAGGTTGTACCTCAGGAGAAATTTCTTCATGGAAAAGATTGTCAACCATTGGAATGAGCTTCCCAGGGAGGTGGTGGGGTGGCCATACCTGGAGGCGTTCAGCAAATGACTGGATGTGGCACTTGTTGCTATGGTCTAATTGATAAGGTGGTGTTCAGTCAAAGGTTGGACCCTCTGATCTCAGATGCCTTTCCCAACCTAAATGATTCAGTGATTCTGTGATATTCAGGCACCCCTTCAGGGACACAGCAGGACTCAGTACCTTCATATTCTGTTGTGAGAAGGAAGGGTAAGGAGGAGTGCACAGACAATGGTTCTGAGCAGCCTGAGCAGTGGCTCTGGTGGCTTCACAAACTCTCTTGCTTTTCATCTGCTTGCACACTCTTATGCACCCCAATTTATAGATATCCTGCAAATACAGTGCAAACCTTCTCTAACCGAATATTTTATATTCCCTACCATTTTTTCTCGAGAGCTTCCCACTTCCTTTCTTGTCTCTCATTCTGCCTTTCTTGTTTTTAAAGTCAAGCACTTTAGGCTCTCCATGTAGTGTTGGGGAATCTGCCCCTTCAGGTGTTCCTTCATGCCACCTTCAGAAATCTCCATTTTCCTGGCAAACCCTCCTGCCTTCTTATCCTTTATAATCCCTACTTTTCTCATGACCTGAATTTTTATCCCTGTAATTTGTCTTGTCTTTGTTTGACTTGTCTACCTTCAGTGGCAAGCAGTGTAGAGAGAATAGGGCTTGCTCTGTCTCGAAGTTTGCTACTATCTGAGTCCTCTTCAAACAGCAGTAAATCTTGTATCTGCCTCATTATGCCTCTGCTTCACACTGTTCAGTCTGGATCTGATGGAAAAACCCTCTGGCACATTTGGATTGCAGAACAGGTCTCCCAGACGTTCAGAGAGACCCACGCTGGACTTTCCCTGGGAGCACAGCTCTTCCAGTCTTCACTGAGGCCCAAGAACATGGAAGGTCTTGAGGGAGGGTCTTTTTCTTTACTTAAAAATGGAGTGGAAGAAAGGACAAAAATTGGGGAAAATATTACTATAAATGGAGAGAATCCTATTCCCTGCTGGCAAGAGTATTTTGTGAGTCATGGTTATTTTCTTTTGAATACAGAGCTTCTCTGAGCTGATTAAGTGGAATTAACAACATACTCAGGAATCCTCACAGTTCCCTGTTTCTCTGATCCCTGTGGCTCTTATTTTACCTCTCCTGCCTTTGGGAGCACTTGAGGAATTTATTAATGAGGCCCAATTACAGAAAATTGTGGGTTTTCAATCAACATTCTGGCTAATGCTGGAAAGGAGCTTTTAACTCCTTGGGAATTTAAAATAAACACCAAAACCCACCTTCCCAGGCATTGTTGCTCCCCCAAACACGCAGAATGAGATCTGGCCAGTTATCCCCACCAGGGCCCTGCAGGTGCATAACCAGTTCAGCTGAGGCTCCCAAGCAGTAGCAGGTCACAAGCTCAACATGCTTCTCAACACGCTCTCTGCATTGGGGAGACCACGGGCAGGAAAGGGTTTCAATTAACTGTCTAGTTCTTGCCCAACATTGCATTTATTTGATCAAATTACTTGTACTGTGTGTGAAGCAGGGACTCCTGGGAATACTTGATGCTAACTGTGAATGAGGGGTTGAGCTGAAAGGCACTCAGCAGGTCCTGGCACATCTTCTTGAGTTCAGAGGGGCTCCTGAACTCAAGCATTAAGCCCTGACTTAATTTTGGCATTTGTAATCTTCTAGCTCTTTCCACAGACAATAAACCTTGAAAATGGACAGCTGCTGATAGAAGTGCTGAGAGTCCAAGATCAGCATGCTTCCCTGCAAGTAGAGTGACATTGTTGATGTAACATGAAAGTCTTCTGTAAAACCGAAACAAACAGAGGAAACAAGGTTTAGGTTTTGGTATATAGGTCTATACTGCTGAATAAAATGAACCAGTAATTGATTCTTGGTCCTGAGGACAGGTAAAGCAAAGTGAGTCACTCTATACCACCACCTACTTCTGGATCGCCCCTAAGAAATAATTGTTATTCGTAGTGTGTTATAGGGATTTTTTTTTTAAATGACCTTATAAAGGTCAGATTTTGCTGCAGTTCACATAAACAGTGGGTTTCTAGTATAAAATTTAGCATATGCATTGCATAACCTTGGGTAGAGCATGTGGACAGTGATGGTTCAGTGTCTTTGGGAAAGTGTTGAAGGAATGAGGAATTGAGTTGAAGAAGAAGAAGAGCTTATTCGTGGTACCTCCTGGGAGCAACCCCTGACCAAACCATTTGCCAAGTCGAGTCTGGGTGCAGTATTGGAGAAAGCTAGCTGTGGCCTTGTAAAGCAAAGCTAAGGGGTGAACAAAGACATGAGCTCTGCAGACCAGTGGCTATCCAGAGGCTAAGCTCCTACATGGACCTCTTTTAGCCGTATGGATGAGCATGTCTCTCTCACAGACCTTTCCAGATGTCTCATAAAAGCTTACAGCCAAGGCAGTAATAAGCCTCTTTTCCTCTCTCTACCCAAAGACCTAATTTCACAAAATTTGCAGGACTTTCTGGATATGTTCACTGCTTTGTCAAGATCTGTTCAAAGCTTACTGAGATAGGACTGAGAGGCAGCTCAGAGAAGTGTGTATTTCGGGATGGTATGAGCACATATACCTTGTTTTGCTGAGAAATGTGGCTGAAATCAGATCACATCAACTCCACTGTTTTTTACAGGGGTGCTATAATTTCTGAGCACTTCTGGCCCAGAAGAAAATGACATCAGTGTATTCTATAGCTCAGGGAGAGTACAAAGCTCTACACTTGAAGCTTTTCTTCATTCCTGTCAACTGAAGCTGCACACTGACTTGTAGTATTCTACCAGCCCAGAACTTGGGGTATAGTTATTCCATATCTCAAAAGGGAAAACAGTCCCTTTCGTTGCCTGCCTTATGATATGTGCCACAAGCTGTCCCTCTCCCAAGAACCCAGCCAAGTTCCAGGTAGCTCCATCAGTAACTTATGGAAGTTTGATGCTCCTTAGTAGGTATTTATAATTCTTCTTTCCTCAGTGAGAAGCTTCAGTCAAAAATACAGCACCAGCAAAGTCTGAAGAGGCCAATGTAGCCATTACAATGATGAATACATGGTTCCTCCCCAAATATGGCAAGGAGCTTGAAGCCCTCCATACCAAGAAGAACAGATTTCTCACGCAGACAGATCATTTTCAAACTGGCTTTATAGTCAGGGTTTCAGTTATTGTCACAACTCAAGGAGAATTGAGGAATACAGGAACCAGTGGCATCAAACCTCCTGTCACATCATACAAGGGAAGCTCTACCTTGGGCTCTGCAGCTGCTCGTCAGTGAACCACTGCTTTCCTAGGACAAGCAGGGGTAGCCTGGTGATGAGGAGCTGGCATCTGTGGCCCGGAGCTGTCTGCACAGCTCACAAGGCAGCAGACATTTTCAGCTGGGTAAGGCCCTTTGGGATTTATGGGATTATTAGTTATTGAGAGTTATGCCTGTTCACAGGGTAGAATATACCCTTTAGACTACATTACTCATTGTGTGAGTCACACGTGTTGAATAACATATGTTTCCTATATTTGGCGGGATGACCCAATACATTGCACTTCCATCCCAAATTACATTCTATTTAAACACTACTAGCTTTCCATTTCTACCAAAACATAAACTTCATTTTCCTACGAATTTATTATGCTCAGATTTTTATTTTTTTACATAATCAGTTGCACCACTTGCACTATTAAGCCACATCAACCATATGCTTGCTGATAGCATCTAGATTATACCAAGTTTGTCCTAATGAAAGACATGCTAATTGACAGAGAAGAATTCCAGTGGTCGGCTAGATTAAAGCAAAGAGAAAGAGCATTTAACGTCAAAAATTTATGCCATTATACTGGAACCAGTGAGACTTTTTCAGGTCAGCTTACATCTGAGCACATGTGCATTTGTTGGCATGGTTGCTACGCTCCTTCTTGCAAGGAGGGAGTCATGATCCATCATCATCAAGAGTAACAGGGTGCTAGGGGCTGCTTTCATTAGAGGGAACGGCAAAATTCCCATTGATTTCAATGGAAGCAGGGGCAGGCTCTGACACAGAAGTAGTAACCTTGTGTAAACAAAAGTTACAGAAAAAGTTCCTCATTACAAGTATTTATGATGACTGTGGAGCCTGAGAGTCTTTTGGGTGTGGAGCCTCTGAAGTGAAGCAGTTATTAGTTCACTTTTCTCCAGTGTAATTAAGGCTAAGGCACATCAACATCAACACACTAATTTTGAGTTTGTGGTGCTGACTTCTGAAAGTGATATTACCTCAAGTGAAAGGTTTCTGAGAAAGCACAAATTGCATTAAAACACACTTCCACCTCTACACGTTTATTTAATGACTTTTTGCTACAGTGGAATTAGTTTTAGTTTTGCTACTCTGATATTTCTAGAGCAGTGGTTATCACTTCCCCAGGTAAGGAACCTCAAGTTTATTCTAATGTAGATCTGAACCCCATTACAAATGTCATGTAGATGGTAACACAATTAGGTGAATTTACCTTTCCTATCCCATTTCTCACACACACCTTCAGGTAGCCAGCAGACACCTTACTATAGAAAGGCTTTCAGTCGAAAAGAACTGTTATAGTCAGTTCTGGGGCTTTATGCCATGAAGAAATATCATTTTACAATGTTTAGATTGAAACTAACCCCCCTAGTTTAACTGAAAAGTAAGTAGCTAATTGCTCTATGACTGTATATCAAGTGGCAAAAAGCAGTGTGACCAAATAAGGGATAAATAAACCAAGGATCATTTGAGACTGCAAATTCCAGAGAGATTTCAGCTCAGGATCCAAACCCGAGAGTATCATGGCTGCAGAGATTAATTGTAAAGCAGTTTATACATATCATTAGTATTTTGCATTTATAAATTTATGCATCATATATCCCCATAGATCCTCAAATTTGAAATCTGCATAAGACTTATTTCTCTTTTTTGGAGCCTACAAATTATTGCCTTGAATGCCAGATATGTCTTTGATCCAGTCCTGTCACAGTAATCTGAACAATGTACAATAAACAAATAGAGAAAAAATATCCAACAACCTGCCATGGTTACATTTCTATTCCAAGTTTCTCCTCATTCCCTTTTAACTGGAAGTATAAATGCATGCATTACTAAGGCATTTACTCACTAAGTTTTATGATTTGTAATGGAATTGAGGGTATTGTCACTAGCCAGGAGAGTGCTTTTAATGTTTTTGAATCTTTTAAGCTTTTGACTTTAGGATATTACGTTGAGAAAACTTCTGTTGTGTAAACAAATATATTGTTTTGTTCTTCACTCGAAGTAAGTTTTCATTTTCTCCAGTGTCACTTTTCTTTATTATGGTACTTTGTATGCCTTTTCTTAATTGTGACAGAAGGACCAAAACACCAGTAATTTGGAGGGATTTTTGTCTAATTGCTAGTATGTTATACAACATACACCAAGACGCTCACTACTGCATCCTGAATAGATGCACTATGTCTCACTCAAGTGGTGCAAATGTGACAGAGGAAACTTCTCACTAAAATCCTTAATTCGTGCTTTTCAAGGACCAGACTAGCTCTGGTATGGTATCTGGTTTTAAAATCCTTGAATCTATTAACTGTAATTAAAACTACCCTTTTTTTTACCAACAGTCAATTTATTCCTGTACTCCTTCAGGGTAATTGAATGAATGCTAGCTGGTCTCGATCATCTGGCTTTCAATGAGATTCTAATTTGTTACATTCTAATTTATTACAGTGCCTGTAAGGTTTTTACAGTAACTCTCATTCTTTAATCCTGAGATGGAAGTGTAGGAGAAATAAGAATTCTACCAGCCAAGGATTAAAGAATTCCCCAAGGGTTGATATGAACTTTTTAAAATCTAATTTTCTTACCATTCTGAAATGTAATTTCTCAATTCTAGTTTTGATTTGATCCATCTTAGGTGTTGTGAAATTTATCTATATTTTGGTCAATAGAGATATAGCTACTCCTTGAACAAACTGCTGTATGTTACTTGGAGTTGCAAAGCATATCAGACAGTAAAGGAAGGCCATGCACTCAGATTGCAATGGAAAATTTGCAAGCTGTTTTAATAGCAGTTTATTTATAGATATTCTCTAATCTAGAACTTCACCATTTAATAACTATATGGGAGCAAAACAATAAATCTTTGCAATTTTTTGAGATTCTCGGTTTTTCATAAAAGGACCATCAAGTCTCAGCTGTCTGCTATTAAAGGCTTAGATTTTTTTCCTATTTCTTACTTCAGAGGAATTCTTTCCTTGAGCATTGGATTCAGGTTGAATCAGGTTATGTGATTTGCTAATCTTCTGCAACACTGTGATCTACAAAGTAGGCTCAATTATCCTGAAAATAAATTATATCTTCTTGCAGAGAAAGAAAAATAAGAACACAGACAACAAACTTTTCTGCATGGGCTTGGCCCAGGGTCCTTCCACGTGAGAAAAGCTGAATTATGTCTTGTGCATGTGTCTGCCTGAGATGTGATACTGCAGTTCATGATCAGACATGACCAGGAGAGAAGCCGTTAAATCTAAAAACATTTTCTGCAGATCCTGCCTCAAACATCATAATCTGTTTGTTCATCTGTTAATGGGAGGGGCTGCAACATTAAGGGAAAAGAGAGTTTTTACAGGCAAGCCTTGACTTGAACTCTGACAGCTTTTTACAAACTTATTGCAATATAAAACTTATTCCTAGCTTTTGTGAGCATGAATGCATAGCATGTCGGGTGTGTCTTTCTCCTCCTATCCTTTCAAATTCTTTTCCCCACAGCACATGTAGGTTTTTGATGAATACTGTGACAATTTCCTTGGATGACTTTTAACAAGTCACTGGGAAGGGCTGTCCTTGAGTCTCTGAGTTCTGGATCAGGAGCCAAATCAACTCATCTCCATGAGCAAAATGGAAGATAAAATGCCTCTTCCCCTCTCCCACTTCATTTTAAATTGCTTTCCAGGGAAGGGACTGATTCCAAAGCAGGGATGTCAACAGAGAAATAAGGGTGCATTTTTTTTATTTTATATTTTTTGGTAGAGTATAATAGCCAAACAGAGTGCCATGATACTACTGAAGATTACAATAGCTCAAACTTCTGGGACTGTACGTATGGCTGAGGTGTCATTAAGATAAACAAACCCTATTTTTTTGTGCTTTATTTTAAAGTAAGCTGATTCCATTGTAATGTAAGTTGTAAGACTGTCTTGCACTTTTTTAAACAGAAATGCTTCATTTTATAAAAGAAAAGGATGAAATGACACACAGAATAAATAAATCTGCTTTCTTTGTGTGCCTGCAACTCAATGTCTGTTTCCCAGGTGGTACTTGGCAGTACTGAGGGCTTATTATGACTGGGTTTTGCAACAGCAATCATACCCCAGGTATGATTTTTTTACCCCAGGTAAAAAAACTCAGACATGACTCACCAAAAGAAGAGATCTTTGCATTCCTACAGTTAATTCTGTACGTTGCATGTTAATCGGAGTCCTGGACAAATATTTCTGTGCTCACCATCTTTCTCTGTGAAGCAGAGGTTCTAAACCATGCAAGTTCCTCCTGGTTTTGCTGTTCACTTGCAGAGTTTACACGTGCGAAGCATTTCTTCATGTTACCCAATCTTCCTGCCAAACAATTAAAATGGCTTCAGCTATAAAATTGTAATCATTATGTTGAGGTAACATTATCACTATTTTAAAAATTAGGTAAAAACTTGAACAGAGCATAGAAATGCAGAATTTTTAAGTAAACAGATAACACATCTTTGGTGTCTGTGATCACTTTTCATTAAACTCATCAGAGCCCATGCCACCTCGTGTTTATCTCCAAAGCCAGATGTCCTTCTCTGGGCTGTCTGATTAAGCAATCCAATGACCAGAGTTCATACTTGCAGCATTTCCGTAATATATTTTGTAATGGAGCATTTTGAACCACTTTTTGTTTTCAGTTGACTGTTGTCTGTTAGCATCCTACATCTATCTCGTGACTCTGGACTCAGGGTAATCTCAAGGCTTAGGTTCAGTTTTGGTGGTACTGAAATCTCAGAGAAATCCATGTGAGGGTTCAACCCAAGAAGTGAGAAGACGATGGTTGGTCCTGCTCTTCTGAGATCGCTGCTGTCCTGGTGACACCAAACCCAATTCAGGAAGGCAGATCCACTCCAACCTCGACCCAACACAGCCCTGGAGAGGAAGGGCTTGGAGACCCTCAAGGGTGAAAGGAAGGGCAGGAGGGCTGTCAGGGGCTCCTGGTTCAGACCTGTGTCAGATATTTATTCACCATGACCACACAGGCCCAACAACTGCTGTACAGTTTCTCTTGCCCACTGTTAGATGTCTACACTTGCATTCTGACACCTTTAGGTTGACTTTGAATACTGAGAACCTAGACATCTGGCTGGGTTTCCTGGGATTTTAAGTGCAGCTTTGAGCAACCTGGATTATTTGTATTTGCTGTTTGTTGCCTTTTTTTTTTTTTTTTAAGTCACTGTGAACTGAAAAATGTTGTTCTTTGAGTACTCAAAAGCACAACAGTGTTCAGATAAATTTGCCTCAGAATCTGTTTCATCATTCTAAAAGCATTTACATCTCTTCAGAGGTTAATTTCCCTGCTTCTGCAGTGCTCTCAATGTGTGTTTGCCTTCCCAGGTTATTTTAATTAATGATTGTCAAAAGTAGCTACAGGCATTCTGCTTCTGGAATAGAGTGTGGTTTTGCAAAGCAAACATCTGTGGGGGTTTCCAGATGCAGGAAGAGCATGGAAGTGGGTGTTATCTCTCAATGGGAAGGGAGGAATGTAGCTAGCAGCAGCAAATACTTGGATTTAACAAAACATATGAGTAAAAGTGTCTATGTTTTGCCATTTAGAACAAAATAAAATAAGGAAGGCAAGGTAAAAAAAAAACCCCAAACCATTGGAGCGAGTATAAAAAAGTATAAAATCTGCATGAAAGGGAAAATTTGTCATGTTTTTATTTTTGCATGGCTGTTTTCCACAACCTAGGACTGTTCAAAGCACAAGCACAAGAAGGGACTTTCCCCAGGAATTTCCCACACTGACACAGCTGGAAATGTCAGGGACAGAGAAGGATTCATAGATGCCACAGACATATTGTGAGAATCAGTCATTGTTAGAAAAAGGAATTTAAAAATTGTCCATCTAGGACTAATTAAAAGAACTTGTGCTTTCCTTCTAGCTTTCTTGGCTGACTGAGGTCACACTTTTACCACTGCTTCTTGGGTCACTTGGAGCATCAGCTGCCAATTTCATCTATAGGAGCCTTCCTCCTAATCAATATGTAGATGGGTTTTGAAGGGAGTCTATCTTAAAGTCTTTTGACAATTAAATTTAGTATGTATTTTCTCTCAGATCTCACTTGATGTGAAACTGCCAGAGAGATGTGTTTATATATTCACAGCACACATGAAAAGAGAACCAAAACAGGGCAGAAATGTATAGCTGGGGCAAAACATGCATGATGAACTTCGTGATGTGGGACTGAAGTTTGACAAGTTTATGAAAAGGGCAGGAAATGCTCATCATGGACTGAGTCAGCCCAGCAGCTGTGAGGCTCCTCCCTCCCCACTTCATTGATTTTATCGTTGACCCAAGCCACTGGCAGGCAGTCAGGAGAAATCCTCTTGGCCCTGCATCTGCCCTTCTGCTGGATGCAATAAAGCCTGGGCAACGGGGTGCTTCAGTTGTCCTGGTGAGATCTTGCTTGATGTGACCTCCCCTGACGGGCTGCAAAGGCAAGAGAAACCAAGGGTGCTGTGCAGACCTGACCCGTGCACCATCCTGAAAGATCACAGCTGAGCTTAAATGAAAAAAAAACAACAAATGTTTCCAGAGTACTAGATGAACACTGACTAGAACTGCAAGTTTCAGGTGCTTAAGTTAGATGTCCCTGTGGCTGTAGGTGTAGACGTCCCCCATACAGCTAATAAGGGTTCAGACTGTTGGTGTGTTTTTCAGATTTTTTTTTTCAAATTTTATCACTCTGGTTCACTTTGGGTTTGGCATTCCCTGTAACTCTACCAGTGTCAACTGCTGAATGCACTTCCACCACTGTAAAATCGGATAATTTTTAATTACACTGTTTCCTGTCCTTATTACTTCTTTTAAAAGTTATTTTGAGGGGGTGAAAAACACCTGAAACGTCAGGAAAAAGACAGTCGTTTTCCTTTGTTTCTCTTTTCTTTTTCTCCATTGAGAGAAGATTGGTTGGTCACTAATGAGCACTGTGTTCTAGCCTCCAAGGACAGCCCTAGTCCTCTCTGAAGCAGCTGGTTTTGCCTGTATGTTCTCGACGAAACCATAACAGCACTGAAAGAATTCACAGTGCTGTGTTCCATGATAAAAATAAACAAACAAACACATACATACATACATACATAAGGAATTCTAGTCATCAAAAACCTTAAGACCCAAAATATATTCGAAGAAGAGTCTTGCTCTGACCTGCGCCCACTGCTGCAGAACAAACCGAACTTTGGCTGTTGGCATCATAGAGGGCTCACCTGCCTGGTGTCAGAGACAGATGAGGAGGGTGCAGCCACAGAGAGCTCACATGCTTTGTCTAAGAAAATCCAAGCCTTGAGTGTATACAACCACCTTTTCACAGTATGTTAAAACAGTTTCTGATCAGCGGAGGGCTGGATGATCACAAGTGTGAAAGAAGATCACTTCTTAACATTTTGTCTGTCTGTCTGTCTCCACAGGGGTTGTCCCCTCTGCCATAGTACCTGACTGCCTTTAATCTGTCAATAAGCACACAGGTGCTGCACACCACTTTATTTTGTTTTCATTTTCAAAGCATTTTTGTAATATTTCAGTCCTCTCAAGGTTCTGGATGCTGATACCTTCATGGTGTGAAGAAATAGACTCTTTGTTTAAGTTAAAAGAGACCTAATAATTACTCTGAGAGGCAGAAAAGGGCCGTCTCAATGAGAGGCAGAACTTAAAAATTGCCAGCTTGTTGCTTTGATCTCAGAAAGCAGACAGTGTTTCCAGCAGTGCAAAGAATTTTAATGTACTGTGCTAGGTTAAATTGTCCTTCCCCCAGCAAACTTCACGGTGTAGACAATTCACCATAAACAGGGATCTGCTATCTAGCACGTGTGTGTTAACAAGTTGCCTCTGCCCCAAGTGTCTGCTGGGTGTACTGGGTTGCTAAATGATACAGCTCTCTCCCTCTCACGCTCCAATGCCTCCCCTTTTGTCACACATATGCACAAAATTGCAATGGAAGAGGAGCAACCAAGCTCATTTCTGTTTCATTAGGAATCAAACCCCGAGTTCTTCTGTTTTTGAGTTGAATGTGTTGCACTAGCTCAGCATGTGTTTATGGTTGAACTTAAGGGCGAGGCACCTCCGCTCTCACTATGAAATCTATTTCTGCTGGAGGCTGGGAGCGCTGCCTAATTGCTCTGCATGGAGGCGTATCGAGTGTGCTAGCAGGGACCTGCTGCTGATTCCCCTAAAAGCGTCAGCTACAGCCACAGTGCTCTACAGCTGACTTTTGCAGGCAGGCAGGAGAAACAGGAAACTCAGGAAATGACCAGGCAGACCCACCAAGAATTCAGAGGTTATTTACAACACCAGGTAGAAATGCATAATGTGAATGACAATGTCAGCACAGCTTATGCCAGAAAGCATCAGCTTGGCACTTTTGTGTAATAGTCTGACGTGACTGCACGTAAATCTTATGTATATACTGCCATGGTACAGTCCTACGAAAGCCTCAGTTCACCTTTCCAAACAGCCCAGCAGAACACAATAGAACCATTTTAATCTGCACTGAGATTAAATCTGAGCACTCCAAATCAGACTTTTCCTTTCATTGAATGTAAACAATCAAATCTCACTGTGAAGCCCTTTCCTGCTTTACTCAGCAACAGGCTCTTGCATTTCACCTCTCTTTTATTTAGTGAAAATGCTCTTATTTAAAAGACGCTTTAAATAAAAGTGTTTCATATTCAACAGGAGGTATCTGAAAATCTGTTTTATCCTGGCACTATTGAGCTGGAGGAAATCTGACCTGAGGAACTCTCAGAAAGTTTTTTAAGCACCAGGGTCAGATTGCTATCTCTCTCACTCCTGTCTAAATCCAGAATATATCTACTGATTTCTGAAGAGCTGATCCAGAGCTTCATAAGAGAAAGTAAGATAAAAATGGGCAGTTTACTTTAGCAAGACTCTCTCGTTGCAGGTCTCTGCTCCAACTGAATTGCTCTACCCCCTGCTACCTCCAAGTGCCTTTCTGCCCATTGGAAATTTAGGTACTTAAAAGTGCAGAAAAACCTTCTCATTGCCAGGCAGACTCCTGGGCCTCTGTCTCCACCAGGCACTGCCTGGGAGAGCCTCCAGTCTGCTCCTGCAGGAAGAAATCTGAGCTAACAGTGGGTTCTCCTGCCCTTCTTGGGACGCTTGCCAGGTGAGGCAAGCACACCCAGGCACCAAAAGGCAGCTTTAACCCTCTGAGGCCAAATCAGGAGGTCAGCGAGAGGCCGCTTGTAACATGACATCCCACGTGCACTGCCTAGCCCTGTCCTTTGGCAAGCATCTTTATTTCTGCAAGGAATGTTAGGTACTGTCAGTCATCTAAAAAATGCAGTTCACTTTCTAATGAAGTCACAAAGAGGGAGGGGAGACCAAGAAAAAGAAAAGAAACTGGTGGGGAAGCCCATCATTCTAGACAGTAACAATTAAATGGTGCTTGAATGTATACATTGAGAGAGCCCCATTTGCCCTCCCCCTCCTCAGAGACTAATTTGAAACATATCACAGTTTTTGCAAAGGCATTCCTAATACTATTGTACTGCAAATCCTGTCTGATCCAACCCTCAAATATTTATGTAAACTGAAATATGTCTGGAAAGAAGTCAAAAAAAATCCCCCAAATATGCCACACAATCTCATTCCCACATGTCCCTCCCTTCTCATTTATATTTGTGTTAAACCCTTTCCAACTGCTTCCCAGCTGCTAGGTGGTGGTTGAAAAGTGGTAATTGCAGAGCCCGTTTCTTTGAGTGCATTGATGGCCTAACCTCTCTTCAAACAATTTAGTCTGGAATTTTCAGTAGTTGTAGAAAAGATTTTACAGCTGCCTTTCCCGCCCCCCCCCGCCTTTGCAAATAGATACATGTAGTTTGGAAATTGTTATTATTTGTTATTATCGACTGTGTTTGGAAAGAGCTAAATATAACAAAAAAAAAAAAAAAAAAAAAAAAAAAAAAAAAGGGAAAATTTTTTTGCCCTGGGGCCCGGAGTTTNAAAAAAAAAGTGGAAGTCTTTCTGCCCTAGGGTCCAGTGTATGCTTACACACCATATCCTACTTAGCTGACAAGTTCCAGTAAGAGCAGGATAGATATGTTTAAGATGCAGGTGCTTGCAAAACCCTTCTGTACCATTTGCAAATTGCCTCTGTCTCCCTGTTTGCAGAGATATGGTTGACACATGCTGCCCGTTCACTTCTCAGTGGATCGGCAGTGCTGAGCAGTGAGAAGGATGTGTGTGAAGTGTGCCACATTCTCAGCTGACTCGCGTACCTGGCGGTCCCCCCAGAGGTGACGAAAGCCTGCAATTCCACTGACTTCGGTGGCGGAGAATGCTGCCAGGGCTGAGCGCCCGGGGTGCGACAGGCAGCTCCCCTCTGAGGGACGAGGGAGGATGACAGGCTGCCTCTGTAGCACGGAGTGTCAAGAAAGCCGGGAACCCCTGCTCACGAAGTAACCAGAATTATTTGTGCCTGAGCATTCAGAGTCTTGTGGGATTGGTCCTTCCTGGGAAGACGGTTTTGCTCCCTTCATAAAACAAATCCAGCACTTCTGCCTTATATGGGGTCTTTTGAAGTCTACTTTTTCCTCATATACAACCATTTTAAACCCTTCATTTTGAAAGAAGATTGCATCAACCTCTGCTGTGCAAGGTCTGGATGACCCTGCCATGTTGAGTAGCCCTAGGGCAGCCATAAATTGAAGAAGCACAAAATCCCAAAGCCACAGAGGTGGCCACATCCTCCTGCTAGGCAGTAGAAGAGGAAAATTCAGACCAGAAAACAGAGCCACCTCCATGGTGCTGTAATTATGACGGAGTGCCAGTTGTAACCTCAGAAGCATGAGGGGAAAATACCTTTTCAAGTGGATTCTTTTTAAGAGTCAGATGTGTTGATCTGCTGTTACGGGAATATTTGCAAGCAGGAATGAGATGAACTAAATCTGAAATCTATATGTCTTTGGAACATATTTCGGGGGAGGAAACTAAGTATGTCATCAGTTGGTAGTGCAGCAGGAAGAAGAAAAGGTGGTGGCTTATCCCATTTTATGTTTTAATGTAAGGGTTTGAGTGTACACCCCAAAGCCTCACAGGACTAGAAGCTGGACATCTGACACAACTGCACCCCTTTCCCCCCGTTTCTTTCTGTCTTCAGAAGCAAAGCTCTGCCTATATTCAGTTGTTCTGCATTCTTCCCCCTAGCAGTCTGTATCAGTTCCTCACCCAGCTCTCTGAGGGATGGGAGACTCATGTAGTCAGGATGACCATTTCAGTTTCTGAGATTGCCCACACAAGCCTCTCACCACTTCTTCTCTGCTGCCTGGTGGCCTCATGGGTGGGGATTTCACCTGGGAAAGCATCCTGACCCCCCAAAAACTAACCTTAGAGAAAGATGCTGTCTCCAAGCTGCTTCCATAATGGCAAGTCAGTCCTGACAAAGAAGAGAAGGTCTGTATTGAGATTACATTTTTTTTTCTTTCCTGCAAATATCTTAGTGAGTGTGATCCACCTGATTTCGTCTCCCACTTTTAACACAATATTTCACAATTTTTTTTCACCTTTGAAGCCTCTCTGTTCATGTCTAGTGAACAGTTAAATGAGAATTGTAAAGATACTCCCTTTTTTCCAAAGATTTTATTATGAGAGAACACCTTTAATCTCTCATTAAAAAAAAAAAAAAAAAA